>JAQGEP010000236.1:0-38639 GCA_028476805.1 Acrocalymma vagum
TAATAATAATATATATAATTTTAACAAGATAGGCTTTCTTATAGATATTCTATATACGACGAAGGTTATAATAGAATTAGAAAAATAAGAGTTACTAAAGCTAATTTAGTAGGGTAATCGTAAGTAGGTATTAGTTATATATAAAATTAATCCCTTTATTTATTATTATTTAGGGGCTCGTATACCTATAAAGCTAGTACGAGGACTCGCCCCTACTAGGTATATAGTAGATCTACTCTAGCCTAAATAGATAGATAATAAATAAGCTTATAATTCGCTAGCTAGAGTACTTTAATAGCTATACAAAGTATTAATTAATAGGCGTATATTAACTGCTTATCCTAGATAGCTATAAGAGCTATAACTTGCTTAAATTCTAGGAGCTCTATAAGTAGAAGAAGATTATTACGCTCTATATACCTTTTTATAGCTCTTACCTCCTATAGCTACTTAATATAGCCTGCTATAGGCCCCTAAAGAGAGCTTATAGTAAGTAGATTAAGAGGTTATCCTATATAGGTATTAACTATATTATAAAAGAGCTCTTTCTAGAGGAATTCTATAAAGCCTATCTTAAGGTAATAACTAAAATAAATATTAAATTAGAATTTTTAGCTTCTAGCCTTATTTCGTACTATTCTAACGCTATACTTAATTAGCTTAATATACTACTTATAACGCTACTATTAGAACTAGTATTAGGACTAGTATTAGTATAGGTATTAGCTATACTATATACCTACGCTAAATTTGGCTCTTAAATAGCCCTTATTTAATATAGAATTAAGTAATATTAGGGCAGCTTACCTACAATAATTATTAAATTACTCTAGTAGCTATAAAAGGGTATCGCGATAGTACTATATTTGTACGCGCTAGTTAAGGATCGAGCCGTAGCTCTATAACAAGCTAATAAAGCTATATTACGGCGAAATAAACGAAAAAGGCGATATATCTAAACTAGAAGAGATCTATTAATTACTAAAGTATAGGTAATTATAGCTTAAAACGAGCTTAATACTTAAATTTAGGTAGAGGAAGGGTAAACTAGGAGCTAGGCTCGAGCTACTAGCTAGTAATAATAACGCTGTAGGCGCTATAGGGAGACCAGCTATACTAAGCGTACATATTAAAATGATAAATAATTAATTATATTCTAATCTCTAATAGTTAATTCGCTGCCTTCTCTAGTATCCTGAGAGTAATAAGTATATATATAGTGCTAATTACGTGTTACTGCCCCGCTCGCTTATCCCGAACGTTAAGCTATTTAAAAGGCTATTAAGTTAGTTCCCTTTAATAAATAGTTAGTACTAAGTAGCTTATTAATTTTAGAATATCTAGTAATACTACTTAATTACTGGGTTCTTAATAACCTTACTATTGCTTATATAGCTTATAAGTCTTCTTAGAAGTCTTAAAATATATATATATAGTATAGTAGACTTTAAGATTATTTACTCTCTTTTTATATAAGTTATATGTAATATTTATAAAGATAGAATGCATAATTAGGTAGAAGAATTTATAATTAGCTAAATAAGCTACTATTATTATAAAGCTTAAATTATAAATAGAAGTTCTCTAGATATAAAAAAGTATAAAAAAGTCCTAATTAATCTAAATCTTAAATTTACTATAATAGATTTAATTAGATAAGCTGAGGCGTAAACTAAAGCTAAATTTAGGTAGAAGAGTAGCTAAAAAGCTTTAGCTAACGTAGAAGTAATAGCTCTTAAATCTATATATAGTAAGTTTTAATTACACCGTGCTATATATCCTATACATACAAATTTGTAGAGTAGATTAATATTATATAGGTGCGCAAAAACCCTACTGCGCGAAAACCCACTGGGCTAGCTTAGCGAGTTTATGTTCTGGGGCGCCTTTTCTTACGATGAGAGAGGCCCTTGCCATTGTTGGGCACCAAAGACTGCAGCTGAACGGAAGGCTTCTGAGAAAGTAATTGAGAATTTGAATGAAGAGCTTGAGCCGGAGAAGCAGCTTGAATGGGAGCTTTCGAATGGAATACGACGACTAGGGCTACGGAACCTGCCCGGAAAGCAGTCTCAGTGGAAGTTGCAGAAATCAACAAGCAAGCTCTCCGGAGGGAAGGGCAAAGAGATCGACTAGTGGCGATACCAACAGATGGTCTTGAACCCCTTAGTGCTGCCTTTTGCGAAGGAATGTGAAAAGAAGTAGCCGAAGACAATCGTTCAAGAAGATAAGGCTCCAACACATAACCATCTTTCGTGTGGTAATTCCCCAGATCTTAATATGATCGAGCTGGCTTGGGGTTATTTAGAGAGAGAGAGAGACTATGAAAATGGGGTCCCAAAGACTTGGCAAGAGTTTATTCGAGCCTGGCAGGCAGCTTGGAAAGAGCTTCCACAAGAGAAAATCCAGTCTTGGATGGAACGAATTCCTGAACATATCCAAAAAGTTATAGAGTTAAAAAGCGGAATTGAATATCAAGAGGGTAGGGCAAAAAGGGTCGGAAATAGGGGAATCGGAAATAGTATCTAAAACATTAACTGTTTTCCTTTTCGGCTACTGTTATTTTTAGCGTTGGTAAGGACTTTTGAGCTCTTCCTTTATCCTCAATTTACACATTGCCGTACGTAGTAGTAGTAGATTTTATTTCTCCCGGGGGAAACACCCCATAGGGCTTTTGCGCTAAGCTGCTTGCGTTTCATACAGTTCTGTTCTGCCATAATCACCTGAAGCCCCACAATTTCCCTTTTTACTGACTGGTCTAATCTGGTGTATATGCCGTGACAGGCCTGCTTGAAGGCTGATTTCTCTAAGTGTTTCCTTGTCATCAGGTCATATAGAGTACGGGTGCGCTTGCCAGGCAGTGCCATGTCTATCGTCTTCGAGCATTCCCCGACTCTTCCTAGCGGTGTCGTTTGAGACTGTTTGGTTATCGCTAGCCTTATTCTCGTAGATCTTGCTTGATATAGTACCACTTCTAGTCTGCGTTATCCTTCTGTGGTCTTCCGGGCTGCTGCTTTTGGCTTTTTGTCCCAGTGCGAAGTCTTCTTCCCCTGCTGGAACCCATATCATCCGGAGAGACTTGCCCTCGTTTGCAAGACGCTTGACAAGAGCGTAGATTCGCCGAATGGTCTGTTGGCCGGATTGTTGTCGCGGCCGCCGTATGGCTTCTAGTGCGGAGCGATTGCTCGTCATGATGGTTATATTCCGTCGATGTAGTCCGAATGCCATGCGTCTCAGCACCATCTCGATAGCCCCCAGCTCGGCTATGTATAGGTTCAGCTCCTCCCTCAGCCCGAGAGTGACGGAGTAGATGGCCACTACCTCGTCAGCATCGTTGATCGCCGTATCTCGTACGACACATCCCATGCATACCATGCCCCTTCTCTGTGAGGAGCAGGTGGCGATGACTATGCTATCCACCGCTCTGTCTCGGTCAGGATCTCTCGACACCAGGATATGGTCTCTGAGCAATCCTCTGCATCGGCGATACGAATCGGCGACACACTTTCGCCTTCAGCGCCGCCAACGGGTGTGTCCTGGGAAGGGTCCGGAGGTTAATCCAAAACCTTGTTGCTTCTTGCGCATGCCGGTCTTGCACCGGCTGGATGTTGGCATTGCTGTAGTGTGCGCAGTACTGTACAGCTTGCTTGCTTGTAGAATTGTAATATCGAGGGTTGCCTGCATGTGATAGACAATTAGAATGGGTCGCTCTTGACTACAACGATTGGCTCCTTGTATTTCGCTCAGGCTTGTATGGAATGTTTACCCCGGGTGGGGGAACCTGCAGACTGTGTTCGTCGTATCAATAATCTGCAACACTGGTTCAGACGGCGTGTTGCCGTTTGGCAAGAGACTAGATGACAACGTGATTCTACGCACCTCGATAGATCACCAACACCTACTATTGCACTGAGCGTGCCTAAAACGTTAAAGTGGATATGATGAGCAGCAGCAGTTGTGTTGATTGATTGTTTTCCAAAGCGTGGAGTACTCTAGCCCACAGGTTTTACTTGAAGCAAACAGCTGGATTCCTAAGTACAGTTGTTTCCCGAGGCTCGTTGAGATTATGCCTGGCCTGATAATACAGCCAACCAACATCCTCGGTGGGTAATACTACGAGGCGAAACCACCTACAGTTTGTCAAGATTATTAAGCTCTAATCACCTGCTCAAACTGTCAAAGGAATTTCATTAGAACTAATCAGGTACAGTTACACTCTTATAGTAAGGTCCAATTGATGCCCTGTCCATTCCAGGCGGATATCCTGTCCTGGTAGACGTACGTGCAATGGGATCGGGTGAGATATCTGCTTGTCACCCCTAATAGTCAACTTCACGTCGCTACTGGCATCGCACTTGGTCCATGACACATGCGCAATACCTATGGTCTCTCCATTGATTGTCCCGATCGGTACGCTAGCATTCAGGCTGGGGTAAAGCTTCAACCTAGGCTGGAACTCGATTACCTTCCAGCCAGGCTCGGCTGGGCGTATCCCCACCACCTCAGCCATAAACTCGTAGAGAGGTACGCTTCCCCACGCGTGGCAGTCGGATCGTTGGGCGATAGCATCCTCCACCCAGGTCGTCACACCTAAGGCTAACTGGTCGAGCCACGGCTTCCAAAATTGATGAAAGTGGTCCTCGTAGACATCTTCTCCGGCAAGAGCGAAGGCACGCAGAGTGTAGAATGACATAGAAGCCGATTCCTTCACGAATTTTCCGGCATTGGCTCGCTCTGTGCTCTTCCGCAGTAGTTCCTGCGCCTTGCTGCCGCTAACGGCTCCGCTCAGCACCGCCCAGACCTGACTATGCTGACTATGTGTCGCATCTTCATTGAGGTTTTCAGACACTAGACTATCAGTGAAGAATTCGCCGTCGAAACAGTGCTGGCGGAGAGCTGAGGCAGTACGCTTGGCTCGCTCCCGATATTCGTCCGCTTGTGCGGGTCTTCCAAGCGCGCTGATCAATTTGGAGGCAGTGTTCAAGGTATAGGCGTAAATCTCGTTAGTATAAGTAGAGAAGCCGGTCCGCTCGCAAATAGAGGGATAGCCGTATGGCTTCCACTCTTGCGTCCAGTCGACAAAATGCCATATGCCGGTGCCGGGTCCGAATTGAACCTTTACCAGTCCAAATTTGGAATCAACACGGGACTCGAAGTATGACAAAATGCCATCTGCAACCGACATGAATTGAGATAGGAAAGCTTTATCACCGTAGTAATCGAAATGATCGCATAGCATGCAGATCCAATACAGAGAGAAATGAGGGATAAATTGTTGCCTGTGAGTGGGCGCTCTGCTTGCCGTTAAGCCCACCCTTGGCTGAAACGAGTTATATAGCTGAATGATAGCTTGCCTCGATAAGGTGTCATCTCCAGAGACACAGTAAGTGAAGAGAGCAGAGCTTCTGGTGTCCATGGCATATTGCATCTGTTCATAGAATGGGCAGTCTTCGTAGCAATCATGCATACAGTTGACCAATGTGCGTAAGCTAGTTTTCCACAAATCATCGACAACGGACCTGTCGGAGCCATCTTCTTCTTGTTTGGCTGAAAATGCTGCTCGAATGTCTAATGGGTAATGAGCGGACTCAATTTCGAGGCCACGGAAGACCAGCTCTGCTGCTCCGGCGGAAATTTCGACCTTGATGAAGCGAAAAGTCCGGAAATGGAACGGAGCAAAGATTTCCTCCGTCTGTTCAGCATAGTATCCAACACCATCAAACTCTGTCGCTCCTTGAAAATGATACAAATCATGCGGGCCGAACAACTGTTTTGTTCTGTCGCGGCGATGAGCCTTCCTTCTTTCGCCCTTGTAGAAGTCTGGCTCATCTTCATAACTCTCCGCATATGTGAGCTTGATGTAGCCGCCACCATCCGCAGGACGCTTGAAGAGGGCACGGATGAAAGCTGTGGTGTGATAGGCCACTTCAAGCTCCAACTGGTGTCGGGACCCTGGGGCGAGATGCAATTCGCGGTGAAGTCCCGGGCTTCCATTCTTTTCGAGTAGAACTTTAGTCCAGGCCTCGATTGGCACGTCGCTTTGGAGGTTATGTATTTCCATAAAGAACGTCTTCTGGATGCGATATGTCGGTATGAGGCGAGGCGAAAGGTGCCAAGGTGGCGAGTTGCCCGTTGAGTTTTTAAACTCAAGGACTTGGGCTGGTATCCACTTAAGCGGGCGGTCTTTATCCACTCTGGTGTGAGTTTCGTAGATGTGAAGGAAGACATCTTCAGGCTCATCGACTCGAAGGCGACCGAACGGATCAATCGCAGTCTCCCACAAAGAGCTACTACGAAGGTGCTCAGGCCATGGCGCAGGCTCGTCAGGTACGGTGATCCTCAAGCCTCCGGTAGCCAGACGGGGGAAGGATGGGGCATATTGCATTGAGTAAAAGAAACGGAGAACATGGACGCCAATATGATTATCTCCATCCTTCAGGTACGGCCCAATATCAACCTCGTCGTAGAACCACATGTTGTGGTCTCCCTTGACGGGGCCAAAAGAGATCAGCTGGTGGTTGACATAGAGTCTATATTTTGTGTCGGCGGTGATGCAAATTTTCAACGACTTGGGCACATTGCCTGTATCAATAGAGAATTGTCTCCTAAAGTGTACAAACAAGCCAGCCGTGTCGCATTCATTTTCGGGGAATGATGGGTGCCATATCCAGGTTCTGTCAAATGTCGCTGACATTGTGGCGATACGTAAACAAGGAAGGAACAAAGATTGTCTCGATCTCTCTGTGTGTACATGTGAGTGTTGCAGAAATAGAACCAACACGGACAGGATAGTGCTGTACGTAGTGTTTACGCGTCGTGTGTAACTAGAGTATTTGAGCAGTAGGGTGTATTCCAAGGAGAGATCCGGTCTGTTTGAAGTACGTCAGCAGCTTGGAGAAGATGCTGCTGAATAAGCAAATTGCTCCCGACAGCTTGGGTTGACAACGGTGCTCGACATGGGCAGAGGTGGAGGTGATGGAGGAGCCCATGGAGCCCATGAAGTTGCTAGAGGAAAAACCAAGAAATATCACGTTACTATACTAACTTGCATAGTACTAGGATACTTAGAGGCCTAGAAGCTTAATCGTATATAGTATATTAAGCCCTTAGAGGTACATTTCCTAAATCACGTACCTAATAGATATAGATTAGAAGTTTCCTAAAACTCTATTAATTCAATAGCTATTATATAGTAGTTATAAATCTATATTAGAGTACTTAATCTCTTTATACTTGCTATACTAGTCCTTCTAAAAATACACGTCTCTACAATAGTTATTATACTAAAGGTCTACTATAAATTTAAAGTAATCCTTTATTAATACTATACTAGTATCCTTAGGACTACGTATCTACTACCTATAGCTCTTATTTAAGATAAGATTACTCTTTCTTTAGTTATTAAAGTATAAGGAAGCCTCTATAGTACTCTCTAGTAAGCTAGATTAATAATTACTAAGAGTTACTCTAGTAAGGCTATAGATACGCTCTAGTTCTAAGCTTATAGCTAAAATTAAGAGTATATTAATTACTATATAAAAAAGATATAGGTACTTAGCGTTAATATCTAGCCTTTACTAATACTAAGATAAAATAAGATTATAATCTTTTTCTTATTTCTCTTTCAGGTAGGAGTTAAGCTTATCTTATATAGAAGGAGGAGACTCTATCTTATAGGTTTTTTAAGCTACTTATTAATAGGATAATACTTTAGCTTTTTTTAGGGCGCTAACTATTTCTTAAGCTATAGATTAAGTAGAATAGATACTATTGTTAGGATCTCAGAAATCCAGGACCAATGGATTGACCCCGTAGTAGGTATGAGCGCTCTTACTACCTTACACCAGATTACGTAATATAAGATTATATAGTCTAGGTTACTAAGTAATAGTGACCTAATAACTAGAAGGCCCTTACCTAGATACTAGGTTATAGTAACTCTATAATTACTATATATATATATATATATATATATGTAACTAGTAGATAATAGGCTCTTAAAGACTATTATATTTAATTTAAGTTTCTACTTAAATATCCTCCTTCTAAACTCCTTACTATGAAACAGTTTACCACTACCATTTTACCTATATCACATGAGAACCAACTATAAGCCTTACCTTCAAGTCTTAACAACTGTATAAGCTAGAGTTTAATTAATAATCTTATAATAGTACCTTACTTTCTACTATACTTACTTAACAGCTACTTAAAAAGGCCTTTTAATTACTAAAGCTTTAAAATATTAGATGTTCAGATTTTTAAAATTTTCTATTAAAATCTTTAAAAAGGGGTATAAAATCTACTATTCCTATTATAGAGGTTTTATTTAGATACCCTTTAAGCTTCTTTATTACTTCTACAAAAGGCTTAAGGATGTTAATTAATTCTATAGTAATAGCCTAGTTATTAGTGTGGACTCCGTGGAGGTGGAGGGCGTGGAACCACCTCCGCCCATGTCGAGCACTGGTTGACAATGAAAACATCCTGTCTTGGGTTCAGCGAGTATAGCGGCCCCCGATCCTTACAACTAACATAGACTAGGGAGTACGCTATGGAGGACGCTAGGGTACACTGTAGCCAAACTCTGCGGCAGTTTTCCACGAAGAGAACGCCTCTCGTTGGTAGGTCATGATGCTCCTCATGCTCCACACCTGTCTCATGAACTGAATACGAAAGGTTGTACTGCGTATACGCGTATACGCGTATAGCGTATAGCGCGTATCTAACGCTCTAGTCCAAGATCAATAGTTGCCAGTTCCACGGGATGGGGTAGTTTTAGTTTATTCCGGCCCCTCATCTCGGGCTAATTGGTGGCGGCATACGATCTGTAAGTATGTACTTGGAGGATCCCCCTCCCAATCTGCCCCATATATCTGACTCCGCGGGATGGACGTTGACGTTGATGGGAGAATCAATCAATCACTGGAGAGTACCCGCCTCGCTTTCCTGGAACCGCAATGCCACCGGCGCATGCCTGCAATGCCTGCAAGAGACGGAAAGTGAAGTGCGACGGGGCTGAGCCGTGTTCCAATTGTCGTCTCTCACGCCTTCGCTGTGGCTACAACGGCCTTTCGACGAGGCGCTCCCGCGGAGTCCACAGCGTCCACAGCGTCCACAGCGTCCACGGCTTCCACGGCGTTCTCAGAGAGTCTCCTTCTCCTCCCACAGGTACCGACGCGGATCGACCAGGTCCACCAGGTCCACCAGGTCCACCAGGTCCACCAGGCCCACCAGGTGATGGCCATCATGCAGGCTATATTCATCCCGCCCCCGGCATAACTCCCGCGAACCACCTCCAGCAAGCACCCCGCCATGGCCAGCAGTACTCCCCTCAATCGCTGTTGACTCCGAGCTCCACATCCACAGTCCTCTTTAACCCCGGCTCCGGGGAAAGTGGTCCGAGCTTTTGTTTCTTCTACGACGCTGGACACATCCACTCGGCCTTGCTGGCCGGAGTCGGCGCCCTGTTGGCTCCAGAGCCGATACTGGATGTGGTCCACGGATGTATTGACTTCTTTGTCCAGTATCTGTTTCCCAACACCCCAGTTGCTCACGAGCCCACACTTCGAGCCGCTGCCGCTCTCCTCACAGCTGAGAGTCTTCCAACCTTTGCGGATTGGTCCTCCTTCTCCTCCGATACGCATCAGCAGATATCATGCCTGCGGAAATTCGCCCTAGTCACGGCCCTGTGTGCCTTCGTCATGTCCGTCTCGCCTGAACGGGCCCCAGCGCAGAGAGCCCTATTATCCGTACCATTTCTGTCTGCCTCACGAGCCATGCTCAGGGTCTATGAGGAGTACGATCTCGAACATCCAGACTCGACATCCTTGACTATCCGAATGTGGCACTCTGCTGCCATGCAAAACTCTACCGGCAGGGTTGGCACGTCGTACCAATACCACGCGGAAGCAGGCTTTTTAGCCCAACGGCTCAGACTATACGATGAAAGATCTGTTCAACAGCATTCCAAAATCGAGTCGCAGTTGCTCCGTTCCAGTTTCTGGCTGTTATATCTGGCGGATAAGACAAGTGCTGCTCTAGAAACGCGTCCTCCAGTTTTCAATGAAGCGGTCTTTGATGCCGACTTTACTCTACTTGAGAATAGCGATCATGAGGAGCCCCTTCTGGATGCCAGTCGAAAAGTGAACCAAGCCGACCTAGAATCGCGCCTCTTTCTTGGGTTCCATCTGAAACGACGTATCTGGACTGCCGCGGCTGATTTGCTGGCGAATATTAGGTCGTTCTCACACAGCAAAATCGACGGTACAATGCAATCCGCCGACAAGGACACCGAACCCACTCGGCTGGCCGAGGCGTATCTACTATTCACAAGTCTCACAGACCATCTCCCAGCTTGGCTGAGGAATCCCGATACTAGCATCACTTCTGATGATGAGGAGGTCGTTTCTTACCAGAAGACGTGCTCAAGCTCTTGGCTGGCATGCATCCGGTTCTGCGTGGGTTGGCCTGCGCATTACATGCTCCCGGAGTGTTATTAGAGATGGCTAGTGGGAGAGGCAGCCGAAATAGCGATATTGGCTCCGGACTAGGCGGTTTTGGGATGGAGTCAGCAGGGGGTGGCCTTGCAGGAGTAACTATAACAGGAGCACCCTGGCCAGCCAAGGCAATTGCGAGGGCAGCCAGCAATGAGCTGCATCTTGAACATTGCAAAAGCTCAAAACAGAAGAGAGTAATATGATCTGGAGGGACTGGGAATGCGATTCCGAGGTGCGTGAGTCTCTACCTATCTCATTACGATGGACAGGTTCAGAAAGGACCGGCCTCCTAGCTCGTTTATATACTCAGACTTGAGAGTAGAGGAGTGGGTGACGCATCTAACACTTGAATGGAGCCTTATTTGCCGACATGCTTGCAGTTCTTCGGGCCAGAGCAGAACCACATCAATACGTCTTGGATGCTGCCAGCCGAAAGCGTTCGACAGCAGCTATAGTGTACAAAGCCCTGGTCTCTAGACTGTCTCTATCCTCTTAAGGTGATCACGGAGGAGTCTGGGGCAAAACCAGCTTCCCCGCATTGAGAAGCTGACAACAGACGAAGCTGACAGGGGTCCTGATCACATTCTTCATCATGCCTTGAGCATCCTAGTAGGAGAGAACAAGAGGAAACACGGAGGTAAATACAAAGAAGTGAATGTAGCTCAAGAGTGGCGTGTCCGCGGAGAGGGACTAGCACTTTAGCCTTTCGGATAATATTTAGTGTTCAGGTCGACTATGCAGTTACTTCGCCGATATTGTGACTGTTGTTCACGATGACTTTACCAATTATCAAAAAAGCGAATAGGACAGAAGATGTCTGCGCTTGATGTCTTGCCCCCCAGTGATCCAAGCCTCACCGGGGATATAAGGAAATTATTCAGCTAGAATGAGGGGCTGTTCGGTAGTTGCAATTTAGGTATGTCTACACGGTTCAGATTGCTAAGTAAATAAGCGCGTAAAAAACCGTAATAGGATTTTAGGATTTTAGGAATTATTTGGTAACCCCTTAGGAAACCCCTATTGTGGCAGCGCGTATAGGCAATAGAAGTCTAAGAGTAATAATAGAGAGATTTAGTAAGATTAGGTTTTTTCTATTAGCTAGGCAGGTTCTAGTAAGTATCAGGGGTGTAAGCGCACCGCTAGAAAAAATCCAATTATCTCTTAGCTCCTAAATTACAACTACCGAACGATCTCGTAATTTTTCTAATTAGCACTTATTTACCTTCTAAATCAGGTATCCTATATTGCGACTATCGAACAAGCCCTGATTCAGGTTTGAAAACATTACTTCCATACTTGACTATATAGCTTCACTTAGGGCCTTGCAATACTGTTCATCCCGAATTTTTTTCACTCAAAAACTCACTCACCTTGTGTAGACAATATGCGAGGCGTCACCGAGCTCTTTTTGGTTTACGGATCTCTCGTCGCTGCTGCAGCGGGTGAGCAGATTGGTAAGATGGCCTAATTCTTTGCAAAGGACAAGATTGCAAGACTCACTTTACATCTCAGGTGGACAGATTACCTGGGCAGAAGCAGTAGCCAAAGCTGACCGCTTTGTGGCACAATTCAACCTCACTGAGAAAATCTCCATGGTCACTGGGGCAGTGGGTTTAGATTCGGGCTTCTGCACCGGCAACATCAAAGCCATCCCAAGAGTCGGTTTTGGCGGCCTGTGCCTTCTCGATGGCCCCACGGCGATCAACGCTGCAGACCTCATCAGTATCTTCCCTGCGGGGATAACTACCGCTGCGACCTGGGACAAAGCATTAATGTACCAGCGAGGTATCGCATTAGCCGAGGAGTTTAGGGGCAAGGGGGCGCACGTAATTCTCGGGTATACTCTACAGATCACTCGCTCTCTTCCCTAGAAGTCTGCCTAACCAAAGATTTTTAGCCCTGTTTCTGGCCCTTTGGGCCGACACCCTCTAGGCGGCCGTAATTGGGAAGGATTCTCTCCGGACCCCTACCTTACCGGACACGCAATGCAAGCAACGATCCGCGGCATGCAGTCGGTCGGAGTTCAGACGTGTTCCAAGCACTACATCGGATTCGAACAAGACCCCCAGAGGGGTGACACGGCCGGGCAGAATTTGGTTACAGACAATACCATTTCCTCCAATATTGACGACCGCACCATGCATGAGCTCTACCTATGGCCCTTTGCTGATTCGGTCAAGGCAGGCACGGCGAGTATAATGTGCAGTTATAACGGCATCAATGGCACATACGCCTGCGAGAGCGATAACGCTATGAACCAGCTACTGAAGAAAGAAGTCGGTTTTGAAGGTTGGGTAGTGTCCGACTGGCAGGCGACTCCGCCCGGGCCCAAGTCGATCAATTCCGGCCTGGATATGAACATGCCTGGCCCGTTGATCATTAACAACCGCCCCAGCCAATACAGCTACTGGGGCCCCAACATTACCACGTTCATTGACAAGGGCTTGGTGTCAACCGACCGCTTGAATGACATGGTGAGGAGAATCATGACTCCCTACTACTATTTCGGCCAGGATGCCAAAGACTATCCGACCCCTGATCCCGCTCTCGCATATTCCAAAGCTATAAGCTACGGCACGGTCTCTTCCAAGATCCCAATCGTGCCAGCCCGGGACGTTCAAGGAAACCACTCCTTTATCATTCGCAAGATAGGCGCCGAGGCAACCGTGCTCCTGAAGAACACGAACCAAACGCTCCCTTTAGTGAACCCCAAGGTTATTGGTGTGTTTGGAAACGATGCTGCCGATCCCACTGATGGTCTATTGTTTGATCGAAAGGCGCCGTTCGAGGTGGGTACTCTCGACATCGGTGCCGGATCGGGCTCGGGCCGCCACACCTATCTCGTCTCTCCCCTTGAGGCGATCAAGACCAAGGCCCGGCAGATGGGAGCCCGCGTTCAATACATTACACGAAATAGCGTATTAGCCGCCAATAATTTCAAGAGCATCTTTCCCACTCCGGACGTGTGCTTGGTCTTCCTTAATACCTTTGCAGCAGAGGGTCAGGACCGTCTCAACTGGGAGGCTGACTGGAATTCTACCCTTGTTGTCCAGAACGTGGCCCGCCGGTGCAACAACACAGTGGTTGTCACACACTCCGCAGGTATAAACACCTTGCCCTGGGCGTTGAACCCCAACGTTACCGCCATTCTCGCTGCACACCTTCCTGGACAAGAGTCGGGCAATGCAATTGTCGAAGTGCTATGGGGCACCATCAACCCTTCTGGCAGGCTACCCTACACGATCCCGAGAAACGAGAGTGACTATAACTTTCCCGTAGTATCGCCCAAGGAATCCGAACGGGACAATCCGGCTGCTTATCAGTCGAATTTTACAGAGGGTTTGCTCATTGACTATAGGCATTTCGACAATCGAAACATTAAGCCATTGTATGAGTTTGGCTATGGCCTCAGCTACACCACATTTGACCTTGACTCCCGTGCGAGCGTGGGATGCGCAAAATCAAGCCTAACCGACACTCCAAGCACGACATTGGCCACGGTACCGGGCGGAAATCCAGAGCTCTGGGAAGTTGTGGTTTGCACTTCGACAAGCGTAAAGAATACAGGCAAGGTGGCAGGTGCAACAGTGGTGCAGCTCTATCTCTCCCTGCCGCAGGATCAAGTCCCTTCTGGAACTCCAGTGCAAGCCCTCCGGGGCTTTGAGAAAGTATTCCTTCAACCTGGCCAGAGCGAAAAGGTGAAGTTCGAGCTGCTGAGGCGAGACGTGAGCTATTGGGACGTGCTGCGCCAGACCTGGGTTATACCGAAAGGCCCCATCTCCCTACGATTCGGGTTTAGTTCAAGGGATATTAAAGAGAGCGTAGACATTACACTAAGGTCCTAGGGGCTAGCAAGCAAAGAACCAATATGAAAAGCTGTAATCACGATATATTTGACTATGCAGCGAAGCGATTTCATGATGGATGGGTTAGGTTCTTTACGTTGTTTTCGACTGATAGCTATGATCACGTAGCTATGATCACGTGATAGTCTGCTCTCTTGTCGCTCTAGTGATTAGAAGTAAGTACCGAAGAAGTCATACTATCATGCAAGCTCTGTCTCCTCTGTGATGTTGCAGTCCTGACGGTCTTCGTGCAACCAGTGCGATACGGAATTTGGTCTCAACTTGGGAGTAGTCAAGACTTCGCAGTGGACTGGCAGCAGGGACCTAGGATATGATGCTTCATGGTATCGACCCCTGATCCTCCCTAATCAGGCAATCGCGTGCCCTACCCTAAAAATGCGTATATATAACGCGGATTAGATACTAATTCTCTCATATTATAGTTTAGTATAGTACTACTCTCTAGTTTTTATACTTTACGTCTAGTATAGATTCTATAAACTATTCTACTTTCTTATAGTATAGTACGTAATAAAGCTAACTTTAGTAATAAGCTATTATTTTACCTTTTATTAATAGTTATAGTATACTTATAAGTAGAATAAAGTATTTAAAGTATAGAAATAGTAATAAATTAGATTCTATCAATACTAGTATCTATTACTAACTATCTTATATATAATACTAATTATTAAATTACAGTTACTAATTTCTTTAGCAATATAAGTTAATTACTTTAAAATATTTATACTTTCTATTCAACTTGTGACACCTATTACAGCCCGCGACCCCTACGGGAAGTGCTTGGCCCCTAACGGGGACTAGTCAGGTCCCGTGACCCACGGATATACTCCGAACCCTAAACCCTTAAGCTTCCCTTAAGGATTTGTCTCTCTATATATCAATACAAGCCTATTACATCTCACGTGCCACACCTGCCTGCTAGTCATCCCTCACAGGTATTTTGACGTTTCTCCAAGTCCGACACCATATGGTCTGGTCCCGAATGGATAGAAAACAGCCGGTTCGTCTTCGGGGATCAAATGCTACCACCTCCGCTCATCTAGATGAAAAATGGCGCAGTATCGAGGAATACAAAGCCATCCACATGCCGTGATATCAAAGTCCGAGGACGCAGGTGTCCTTGAAAATTATTCTCGTCCTCCGCCGTCGCGCGCGAGCCTCCAGCGGCGAAAGCGTGAGCGCGAGTGGCGCAGTAACATCCAGTTCTGCCGTCTTGCCGACTTTTATCAGCTTTTGGTCATACAAGCGATCTTTGCTTACATCCTCAGTAATCTTGGTAATAGAGTTGCAACACAGTGATTGGCCATGAAATGCAGCCTCGTTAAGTCTTCTCCGTAGTTCCCGGATCTTACGCACAGCCAAGGAAGAAATATTTGCCTACTCACTTACAAACTTATCGTACAAGAAAGCATTTGCTTGCGAGTATAAGCAGTAGGATCTGGGCACATCAACAAGAAGTCCGAGATTACAGCTTGTCATTGTATGCTCATGGCCAAGGGTTGTCATTTCTGCTCTGCTCTATAGATGCCCGCGGAGTGCATTTTTGGTCATATTAAGTTCATCTATGCTATCTGTGTCGAACTCGTAGTTTATCCAAACTCATCATCAAACAGTTCAAGGTCATAATGCAATGGCAGGATATATGTCGCCGTAGATTTGGCCATCAAAACTACCAATTTACTACCCTTTTGATCTTAACCAGGCTGAAATCCGGTGAATGCAGCCAAGCGAAAATGTGGTTTGGGGGCAGTTCCGTAACATACGATGTCGGCAGGATGCAGCCATACCAAATGGGGTACCATTTGGAAGTAACATACCTCACAACAGCATTGCCTACCATTTGGTTTCTTTCAATATTTAAATCAATTTCGCCGCACCTGTTATAACTTTTTGTTTCTCATCATCAACATCCACTTTCCATTCACTTCATTTCCAACTACGTCGTTCTTTGCAATAATTCTCAACTCACATTCGTTCATTCTTTCATTTCTTCTTGTCACTCATTGGGCTACCTTCATTCCGCTCCAGCACAACACAATGCGCCTCTTGCTCCTCACTAAGGCTGTACTCCTCTCTATAGCCGCCTTAGGGCGCGCCGATGAAAGGTGTTCGAACGGCCCTTTTGCTAGGGATTCACCCAAGGCTGGCGTGGAACCCAAAAATCCGGGATGCCATACCCAGTGGAATAAAGGAGAGGTCATTGTCGGTATCGAAGCCTGGGCCGCAAAATTTCAAATGAAGGCCATCCGGTTCAAGTACTCGCAAATGGGCTGGGGTGCCATTCATGGCACAGTCGATGAGCATGCAGATACGCATGAGGTCGGGGAATGGAAAGCGACGGACCAAGTTAGTAAGTGGAACATCAGAGACCTGATCTACAAGGGAAAAGCAATCGATTGACACGCAAGGCAGAAATTCGAATGTGGAACAACAAGCCTGACGATGGCGATCCAGTAGATGCAGTCGGCAGAATCCTCATTACAGACCAAGGCGGACGAACTCTCCTAGATGTTGGCGCGAACTCCAAAAAGACGGCCAAAACAGAAAACTACGGCGCCAACATGGGTGGAGGCATTATCCTCGCAGCACGCGCTGGAGCTGGAGCCTGGCTAGACTATCTTGAGTTCAAAATGCTAAGGTCGAAAGTCAAGTCCGCAGAGCTTATCGATGTGAACATGAGCGACAAGCTCGAGGATGTCAACAAAAAGCAAAAAGGCATCGAGGAGATCAATCTAACGACCATGTACTTCATCAACGCCCACGATGTTGGCGGTTCAAACATGACATATGCTCAGCACATGGAAGACACCAAAGAAACAGAGTCCAGCATTACCACCGAAACGACAAACGAGTGGACCACTGGAGTTTCAATCACGGTTGGCGCTTCGGTTGGTATTCCGCTTCTTTCAGCGAATGTCGAAACAACGACGAGCTTCGGGTATGCTCGTACGGACTTTGAGTCAGAGACGCTGACCCAGGGTGGAAAGAAGACATTCAAATGGGACTTTGCTTGCGATCCCAAGACTCCGCTCCGACCCCAGCGTGCCGCCAAGTGTATTGCAAAGGCTACCAGCGGCAAGTTTGATGGGTCTTACGTTGGCACTGTTCAGGTTGAGTTAGTTGATGGATCGACCTACAAGTATAAGGAGAAGGGTGAGGTCAAGACTTTGAGTTTTACTGATGCGCGAGCCTCGTGCCAGGAAATTGATATCAAAGATGTTCCTGGAGATGCAGATGTGGGAGAGACTGAGGACGTGGATGACAAGGATGGTAAAGTTCGACGTTCGAGAATCTTTCGCATGTAGACGCTGGACGTCTTACGCTTACAGAGAGGCAGGAAGGAGTTGGGAAGCATAAGGATTGGAGTTTTTGGGATGGCATGACAGGGTTTTGACGTGAGAAATTGGACGAAATGACATGTTGACTAGATACCTATGTATTTCTATGGGATTTTTTTTCACTTTTGGAATATTTTACAGAGTCCATTTGTGGATCCGCAAAATCGCCCCCAAAAGAATTTTTAAAAAAAGAAACATCAAAGAGCTGAGCAGTGCCCAAAGATGTGAAGGAAAAACTTCAGTCAAATTGCATAAACCGAGTGTCTAACTATGGTATTAGGATATTGTAAGGGCTGTTGCTCCAGGCTGCACCATCATTGTTGATGCAAGAATTCTGAGAATCATTATCATCCCAGCACACTTCATGCTCATTTGCCATGCAAAACTCAAAGGCTCTCAAGAAGAACATCGGGCAATATATGAGCTAAGAATGGTGGTAACTAATGGCTATGGAATAATTTTTTTTCTCGGGCGCAAAAGAAGCCATTGATATGATTGCTCCAGGACCTTTGCTATCCAAACTAATTATTGGACTGTATGATCGATAGTTGCCCGGCTTTCTTCAGCGCAACCTCAATAGCATGCCTCGTGTCACCTACTTCCTCCTTCGTAATGCCCAGCTCGTGCTGACCAACATATTTAATCCCAAGATGTCTCGTCCAGTCTGGGAACTCTTCGCCAAACTTGAGTTGCGCAACAATATCCTCACCCATGGCTCCCCATGCACGTCCATAGTCAGCACCGTCAACGCTGTAGAACACAGCTGGCTTGCCAGTAAGCGCAGACCAATGCGCCAGGATCTCTTCAAATGTCAAGACTTCCGTGAAGACAGCGGCATACTTGCCTTTGCTCTTGGACGGGTTGGCGAGGATCTGGCGGGTCCAGATGCCGGGCGTTTTGTCCATGTCGCCAGCTGCCGAGACGTAGGCATCACGTTTGGTTGGAACAATCCAGACATATTTGCCATAGCCGCCTGGCTACGAGTTCTCTTAGAAAATGCGGCCCACTTTTATAGAATTCTAAAGGTGGTAACGTACCAATTCAAATGGTTTCATCAGGTCGTGTGTCACCATTGAGTCCGGGTAGTATCCCATGTAGAGGTAGGTTGTCTTAGCTGCTAGGTCTGGCAGCTCAGTGCGAATGCGCTCATCAACTTTTGCCTTGTAATCCCAATGATAGACTGGGACTCTTCCGTCAGTAAGGTCATAGGAACTTGGAATCGTGCTCCAGATATAGTGCTCGAGATAGTTTGTGCGGGCTGCTGCACGAGCTAAATTCATGCCCTGACTCTCTTCAAGCTCTCCCGCTTCTTTGAGCCCAATCTGCTCCCCGCGGAAGATGGGCTCCCAGAAGTTCGTCAGTGCAAAGATGGCATGGGAGCCCTGATGATCGTGTCAGCAATTTCAACTTACAGTGCATAATCAACTCACCTGAAAAGCTTTCACAAGCGATTCTTCGTCATTAAGGTTCGCAGTTACAAGTTCAACGCCTTGGGCAGAGAGGGATTTGGCCGCCTCACTGTTGGTGTTGCGAGTCACAGCGCGAATCTTCCATTCCCGCGTTTCGAGTAGAGTCCTTGCAACCGCTCCACCCTGCCTTCCTGTTGCTCCGATAATCGTGATGATCTTGGCCATGTTGGCAATTTCGGTTTACCTCTGTTAACTTCATTGACATGGAGGGCTTGCCCTCTTTATATTGTTCTTTGAACCAAATAGCCTGACATGCTAGACGTCCTTCCACTCACTCATGAAAGTCGGACTCGGAAGCTATTTTCCCGCTCTTTGATCATACAAGCTGTTTTACTTGCTTGTAGGTGTTGGCATTGTTGTGCCCTCCAAACAAAAGGCTAGACGGAGAATGGCGCTATCTCGGCCTCGGAAGCGTTGATCTGCGATCCGACCCTCATGAATGGTTTGTAATAGTCTAGATCGTCTGATTACATGACTGGGTTTGTTGGTTGGCATGCATTGTAGACCAAAGAAGCTGCAAAGCCACACAAATCGTTTCCGTAATTGGTCAATGTTGAAATGGCCTGGCTAGTCAACGACCCTAGCAATAAGTAAAGTAGGTAATAATCTGGGCAACTGCGGAACATGAATGCGGAACATTTCCACGACCATGTTTATTACAATGACCAGCACTTTGGCTCGATTCATAAGCACGCTGAAGTCTGAGAGATCTACAAGTCTCATGAGCTTGGGATCAAAAATTGGATCTGCGGGAGTTGCAGACAGATGATTTGGTGTTGCTCTCCAAGTATGACTTCACGGATTCGTATCAATGTTCTGGGGTCCCACCTGAACCTCTACAGAAAATAGAGTTTAGATAGGTTAGAATACCCATTACCTAGTCGGGATAGAAAAACTGTAGTGCCATATCTCCGCAAATCGCGGGGTGCATCGTACCGCTTTGATCGATGCAACCTGGATCGTCATTGCGCTTGGAGCTAAGCGGCTCATATGAGAACCGTATTATAGAAACATTGTTATAATTTGACCACTTCAAAGGTTGCATTGAGCTGAAGAGCAGGAAATGCTAGCTGAAGAGACGTCGAAGCTTCAGGAACGGTGTCTGTCGCATTTGGCGTCGAGTGTGAGCTTTTGATGGAGGCATGTAGACCCAAGCCAACCGACTGCGACACCATGGCTTTCCCGGGAGTACCCTTTTTCAACTCACTCATGAATGAAGTCCATCACACTCACTTCTGAAATTAATGCGCTTGGAAGAGTAGTGAAGTATTCGGAAGTCACCGCAGATCACAGAGGGTTCATAGCAAGCCGAATCAGTAGATCCCTAAAAAAAATCAAGCAAATGTGCAAAGTCTAGAATCCTGAAAGTCTTGCT
The DNA here is from genome assembly GCA_028476805.1 of Acrocalymma vagum. Lineage (NCBI taxonomy): Eukaryota > Fungi > Ascomycota > Dothideomycetes > Pleosporales > Acrocalymmaceae > Acrocalymma > Acrocalymma vagum. The sequence continues at coordinate 20,548 of JAQGEP010000236.1, forward strand.
ATGCATATGTTCTTCGTAAGCAGAAAATATACAAGCTCGGAACGGAAGCATAGGCGTCCGCTTGAATGGCGATAATCGCTGCCAAGTGAGTTTCTTCGAGCGCTTGCTGGTTGTCTTGCGTACTGTAACCGGAATAAGACACGAAAACATGCATCGAGGCCGTGTTAACAGAAGTCCATCATGTGTGTAAATATAAGAGCAAGACTGAGATATGCGCAGCATAAACTGCAATACTTCACTTCTCTCTATCTGAGATATAATACACCGAGCATATTCACTTAATGTTGTCACAAATGATCCTCCTTGCTACGGCAGCGTTGTTTTCCGTCGCCGACGTAAGTGGTCAGCCCCCTTTTTTTCCCAGTCGATAATGGCCAAAGGCTAACAAAACGCGGTCAGGGAATACAATGTTTCATTGTTTTCGGTACATGCTGGGCTTCAGTCATGGGGTTGTAAGTATATTTCTTCACAACAAAATGAAGAAGTTCAGAACAATTTCTTATATTAGCAGCAGTCGATAAACTTCCTAAAGACGTTCACTCCTTCAGCTTTCTCAACCAATCCATCCCTATTGTCTTTGCACATGCGAGCCACCTGTCCGCTAGCGATGCTTCTCTTCTTCGGCAGTACAATAACTACGTCTCTATTACGCCCGAGTCAGAGATGCACTTTAGCTATTATCATCCCCACGTTCATTTCGTCCAGGATCGGTCTTCCCTTGGCGTCGATGCGGCGTGAAATTTCTCTGGCGGCATCTTGACTGAGGCGCGCTGTTAGCTACAAGTCACTCGTCGTGCCTTTTATCGTGAGATCATCGATCGATGGCATATTCCTACGACGAACCCTATGTTGGTGAACCAGGATTTCCTGCTCACTACTCGAAATGGAGGCCTGGCCCTGCGCCGCCCTGACATCGGTATACTGGCCGTAGGAGCAAAGACGGATATCGTCGTCTGGAGCAAGACATCCCCATCCATGGTCGGGTGGTATGCCCTGTTCCTGCTATCATCCTGCATGCAAGCGTGGGCGATGTGAAACATGTCATGACCGATGGAATCATCAAGAAACAGGATTTTTCTTTGGTCGACGAAGGATATGGACAGCTGCAGCTGCAGTTTCGAGGCTCTGCGAGGAAAAATCCAAAATATCTTCAAAGCATTACCGGCCACAACATACGATGCGGCTTACTTCAACGGGTTGCCTTATGAGGAGACTCTACAGGCGCATGCCGTTCGGGGAAGAGGAACTGGGTATGGCCCGAAATATACCTCTTGAGCATGTGGGTAGAGCGATGAGAAGACTAAAGGGTTGTTTTCGAGAGCTTTCCGGAACTAAGCTTGGTCAAAGTGTATGGCCTAGGAGACGGAAATCGTTAACTAATCGTTTGTATTAGTTACGTGTTTCATAATAAGCTACCTTGTAACAACTCATAAACAATATTATTCAAGAACCATTTTATACATTCTATGCGTGTCATCGAAGAAATTCAACGGTAGAACATACTTTTTGCTACTGAAGCCCTCGTGAAGTTGTAAAACTTCCCGCTCTGACAGGTTCGTTCCGTCGCATCGCATACCTAGTCCAGCTTAGCCTCAATGCACACAATAAATCGAAGCCAAACATCAATGGCGAAGTAATTCTTTTTTATCACACGGTTATATTCACAACCACTTTCTAACGGACACTACGCTCTTTTACTTTGGAACAACTGGTCATTACCCTTCAGCTCGTATGCTGGGATCCACTTTCTAGGACCTGGCCGGGTGCAGTTTTGGAGGCCTATTTATTCAGTTATTTATCTTTGGTAAACCTTTTATCACTGTTTGTGGTTTTGATTTAGATACCAATGCAGAAGGGCGTTTCCTTTCAGGGATAGAGAGGAAACTAGAAGATCTCGGTCTGGACCATGTTACGATAGTCAATTAGAGGCTAGAGAAGTAAATGGAAAGAAGTGAATCATGACGCCTACGAAAAGCATCAATTGCTGCACCTTGGTTCCAATTTTGCCACTGGGAGCCTCTATCATGAGCGATTTACTTCGACTTATATGCGTTTTATCCCCTAATAGCCCATACTTCCTCACTCACGTAAACACTAAAGCGAACAAGTTAACGGCCTTGCTTGTTCGGTTTGACATCGCCGGCTTGCTCCTTGCCTACTCTGATTGGAAAATTTGACCTCTAGGAACTCACAGCTTATTGGGGACCATGACCATGATAGCAGATGTGATTCCAGCATCAACTGGAAGAACAATTCCCGTGATCCAGCTATTCGATCCAAAGTCAGCGTAGGTTTCCAGCCTTATCAAAGAGAAATGCACTCACCGAGCCTCATCACTGGCTAGGAACCTAACTGCAGCTCCAATATCCCACCCATAACCTTCTGTTTTGAGCAAGGACTGATTTTTCCGAGACTCTCGCATCTCATCACTCATACCACCTCCGGCGTAAACAAGAGGAGTATACACCATTCCAGGGCAGACACAGTTTACCCTGATGCCTTGTGGTGCGTGATGAACCGCCATTGCTCTTGTCATGTTGATGATAGAACCTTTTGATGTTGCGTACATCAAGTCTGGCGAGCCACCCCTCATGCCGGCGATTGAAGACAGATTAATAATAGAACCCCGGCACTGATCTCGCTCATTTCTCTCCATGTGTGGAACCGCATATTTTGTCATCATGACAATTGAATTGACGTTTATTCGCATTCCGGCCTCCCAATCAACCATGGTAACAGTCGTTGCTGTGCCTCTTGCTCCAATGACACCAACGTTGTTGACCAGAATATCAAGGCGACCAAAATTAGCAACCGTCTCATCGACGACATTTTGGCATTGCTCTTCTTTTGTGACGTCGGCTACCACGGAGATTGCTCGCCCATGTCCTTTGTCGTTGCGAATCATTTGAACTGTCCGCTCTGCATCCGTTTGAGAGACATCAACACAAACAACATGAGCGCCTGCCTCGGCAAGCAGGATAGCTGCGGCTCGTCCATTGCCTATTCCCTCTGCTTTGGAGCCAGCACCGACGACAATAGCGACACGGCCAATCAAAGAGCGAGAAGGTCGTTTTGGAGCCAGCAGCATTTCGTACAATTTTTGCTTTCCGTCTTTTGCTTCGAGAATTGTAGAGTTTGCAGGGGCCTCATTTTAGCACACTGGATGTAGAATATTTTATAGGTATCGACTGATTTCCCTGTAGCTACGCAAGAGCTTATGAGACGATGTGAGGCTGCTATTTGAGTAGCTAAATCATTACGTAGTCCGAGTCCTCATCGCCTAAGCATTAGCATTAGCATTAGCATTAGTCTGGATAGCGTGGCTCGGAGAAGGAACTCCGGTGGCGCATTCCATTAATAATTAATAATTAAGGCAGAAGTAGAATTCTCTGGTGTTGGTACCATGGGTAACTAATCATGTCATCAGTCCATAATACTGAAGTCGGTGCTTCTTGAGACTTGCGTTCAGCTACTTGGTACACATTTCTCTTCTGCATAACAAGAGCACGGAGAAGAGAATCCGGCATCTAGCGCACCCATTGGATGCGGGATTATTGCGAACGGAGTGCGGACAGAGTGGAGAGAGTGCGGAGAGAGTGTGGAGAGAGTGTGGAGAATAATCCGGGGGGTGTGGAGTGTGGAGTGCGGAGTGCGGAGTGCAAAGCCCTGACTCCGGAGAATGCCCGGCCGATGATGAGAAAAATAGAAACCTCGTTCAAGCTTCGCAACCTGGAGCTGCTCTTTGGTGCAGTCAGTAAATCACTTGCACGCACCATGTCTTCTCTTTCTCTCAACGAGCCTCGACAGGAATGTGCCTCCGCCGCCGGAGATATTAGCCCCGACAGTCCTGAACACTTGCACGGTGGCCGAGCGCCGAAAAGGTCGCGACCCTTTATTGCGAGACACGTAAGCACTACTTACACCTGCCAAACACTGGTCTTTGACAATGACAATGACATTGACATATCCAGCTAGGCATGTGAGAATTGTCGTCGGAAAAAATCTAGGTGTGACGAGGAATTTCCATGTGGCCAGTGCAGACGTTCTGGGGCAGAATGTCAGTACGGTAGGCGCAGGCCGAAAAAGTACGCAGCCGGTATTTTTCCTCGTGCAAGCTCTACAGAAGAAAAAGAAAAAAAAAGGAATACATTAAACCTAAAATTCAATAGGGATGATACCAACACTGGCGCCGTGCTAGATGCGTTGCAGCGACTTGAGGCCAGGTTGGCCGAAGCCGTAAGGCCTGTTGCAGCAATTCAAGGAACTCCAATTTCCATGGGCGAAGCAGATGCAGACGCAAGTCCCTGCGAATGGGGGCCACAGCAACAGGTAGACCGAGGAGTAGCAGGCCCTTGTTTGTCTACATCACCTTTGACTGCATCTGAAACTACGCGCACTTCATATTCGGTCCATGAGCCGCAAGAAGAGCCCATCCTATTTGGCGGATATAGCATACTCTTCTGGCCAGCTGTGCAAAACGCCTTGCCAACACTCACCAAACCCCTTCTTGAAACGCTGCAACTAGATCTGCCATTGTTGTTAGAGTCGCAGCGTCCGACTCTGGCGCCCCTAACATCGCAGCATTGCGATCGATGTGGAGACGACTGGCTTTCTCAACTGACCGTGACAGCAGTCAAACAACTCTGTGATGCCTTTCTTTCCACATTCAATCTGGCATACCCAGTGATTGAACGGGAGTTCTTTTTTCAGCATACTCTCAGTGCGGCTATCACCAATGGCTTTGGATTTGATCTAGCAAGCTGCCTCGTTCTTGTCGTAATGGCCTTAGGATGCTGTGGACTAAACTCTTTGTTGAAAAGGCATGACTCTCCCGAGAACTTGACCCTCAATACCTCAGCAAAAGACATACATGGTGTAAATGAGGAGATTCCAGGCTTGGCTTTCTTCAATGAAGCCAGGCGAAGGATAGGCTTCGTGACGGCCGATGACAACATTCAAAGTTGCCAGTACTATCTATTAGCAAGGTGTGTCCCTGAACAGAGCTGCTGATGGGATGAAAGGCCACTAAGAACATCAACAGCATCTTTTATGCCAACCTCACCCGGCCTGTGGAGTCTTGGTCCATGATAACACGAGCCGGTCTCTGCTTGACTGCACATTGGGAGCGGTAAGGGTCTCCAGATTTCACTGAATATGTATTTATGCATAGCTCTAGGCGTTCGAGAATGAATGACTGGGAAGAAGATATGCATTCTCGACTATATTGGATTGCCCTAATGTTCGAGAATATCACCGGTACAGAATTCAATCTGCAAGCAACCAAGCTTGAGGATCTAAAGGAGCACGTAAAATTGCCCAAATTTGTCCAGTACGAATCTTCACAATCATCATGCTTGATGACGCCCAGCAAGCACGATGGAGACTCCTTTTATCATTACCATTTCCTTTCACAGGTCGCCCACCGAATCATGTTATCCCGCATTCACATAACCCTGTTCTACTCTCGTAAGATTGTTCCAACCAGTGTCTCTAAATATGCTAAGACGATCCAGAGACAACGGGATCGTACCCGTCCGAAGCTCTGGAGGACGAACTATACCATCAATTGCGAGTTTGGCGAGATCAACTACCTGTTGGGCTTCGATTTGATGATCACACTCCCATGATGCAAGTGGGAGCTCCAGACACCGTTTTAGTTGCGGCATGGCTCCCGGCTCGCTATCATATGGCTAGGTACCATATTGGGAGGCCACGTTTGTATGTGCCGATTATGGACCTCATCTTTCGTGAGGAATTACTGACGGCTTCCAGACACAGGCTACTGCATCGCCCTGATTCTATTACGGAGAATGATGTACAGAAATGCGGTATGATTGTGAGGGACATATTAGCCTGGATGCCGTATGCCAAAATTGCGGTCTCTATGCAGGGCTGCTTGCCCCTCAAGTTTACAATGTGTTGCCAGTATGTGCAATGCGTCCCTCATTCGTGTTCTGAGAAAACTGACTAAAAACAGCATCTTTGGTCAATTTTGCCTTCTTTATTGCCTAATGACAAGCCCGAACGACGAGCTCCGAGAATCACTTCCAGAAGGTATCCAAGACTTCTGTGCAGAAGCCCTGGAGATCTTGAACAGTATCGCACCTGAAAGTCCTACGGTCGCCATGTATGCGAAAATTTGTACGCAGATCATGACACAACTTATCACTACGGAGGGTTGTTGAGTTTGTGTTCATATATGTAATCGGCTTCTAAAGCCACTCAATGGATGTATTTGGACTTGAAACCGTTGGTATCAACACTTTGTTAAACTACACATCCTGTACATCGTCAATAGTGGAAACTCGATCGAGTGTCAAACCCAAGGACGTTGCAATTGTCTGCACACCATTCCAGAGCATCGTAAGGTCGGCCTTTGACACCCCAAGCCTCCTTGCGCCCCTAATGTGCCAGTGCGTCTCCAACTTCAAGTTTTGTACCATGATACCCGTTAAAACAACCACCTGACAATCGATATCATCGAGAATCTGGCGATCCGACAAGTACAATCCGTACGAAATATTTGTTGAGATCCACGCAAAGTCTTTGTGGGCCTTGAAGAGGTCGAGCACACCTTGCATGTCATGTCTGTAAATTTTTCGCATCCAGCTCTCGCCGCTCTCCAGATTTGCCTCGTCGCAAGACCAGTTTTCGCGTGAGCAGGTGTAGTCCTTGTCCTCGTCGCGTTCAATTTGGCTAATGGCGAGAATTGACTCAATTGGCTTGCAGACCCCAAAGATGGCTATACTTTTGACGAGAGCTTCGCGTAGTCGTCTAATCAGCGCTTGGCGGCAATTTGGTGTAGAGAATTGCGGTTGACTGATGAGATATTGGTACAGTTCAGAGGCCATCTGTGGCTTCGGGCCGCCAGAGAGCGCCGTGATGGCTACAAGATACCAGCGCTCAACACCCAGACCGGAAGTTTTGAAGTTATTTTCTAGGTTTTTGAAGAGTCTCAGGGTCTCCGGAGCAATAGCGGCGGTTGAGTCGAATGGTGAAATAGAGCCCATTTTGTGAAGCATAGGCTTTCTTGTTAGGAACGCAAAAGGGAGAGTAAACAAGCTGGAAAATGTCAAATGCTTGGAAATGAACAAGGTAAATTGCCAGTACTTGAACAACAAAAACAGTCGATAACTCGCCGTGATCGGATTGATCCGGAGATCTACAGAAGTGTCCACTGCTGTGTTATTGGCGTGTCATCATGGATATGCATACCAAACTCCGAATTGAGTTTTGGCATCAGCAGCTGAGTAACCGGAGCCCCGGAGTACACTCCGACTATGGAACTAAGGCAGCCGACTACAGTCGGAGCACGCAAACCACGCCTTATTTCCGCCGGTTTGATTTTCCTAGCGAGAAACCGGATCGAGCGCTAGTAGTTCTGCTCGTAAAGGGGAGATGAAAAATGTAAAATAATAATCGACGCACAAGGTCAACGGCAGATGTCTCAGCACAAGTAAGTAAACCAGCTTCATAACTTGTTGATTAGTCCAACCACTCTTCTCGGATCTCAATAATTTTCTGTCACTGAATCTAATCCGTAGCAGTTCATCTCCCTGCTACATGTCCTCATCGCTTCCCCAACCATCACACGATTATCGAATTGTTCCAGCCATGGATTCTTTCGCAAAGTACCCCGATCTCAGCGGTAAAATTGCACTTGTTGCGGGCATTGGCCAATCTGGTGGAGATAAAATACAGTCCTGGGGCAATGGTGCAGCCATTGCTCGTGGGTTGGCTGGGAACGGCGTCAAAGTCTTCGGTTGCGACTTGAATCTTGAAGCTGCCACAAGGACTGCGTCACGAATTCGATCCGAAGGTGGCATATGTGATGTCATGGTTGCAGACGTAACAAAGTTAAGCTCGGTATGCCAAGTCGTGGATGCAGTTATAAAGAAATATGGCCGTGTGGACATTCTCGTCAACAATGTCGGCATGCCAGCTAGTGGTAACGCAGGCTCGTTGGGCGAAGAGATATGGGATAAGCAGATGGACCTGAACCTGAAAAGCGTATATCTGATGTGCCATACTGTCCTGCCCATCATGGAAACTCAAGGTTATGGGGCGATCGTAAACAATGCTTCGGTAGCAGGATTACGGTACATTGGCAAGCCTCAAATAGCGTATTCTACGGCAAAGGCCGGCGTGCTCCAATTTACTAAGGCAACAGCCGTAGAATATGCTAGAAAGGGCGTGCGCCTTAATTGTGTGGTTCCTGGTTTGATGTTTACTCCGTTGGTTGAGGCTCTCGGTCAAAGCGAAAGCGATGTCGATCGCCAGATGTTTCGTCGGATTACGGAGCACAACGTGCCATCGGGCACCATGGGTGACTCCCATGATGTTGCGAATGCTACCCTTTTCTTGTCAAGCAGCGCGGCTAAATACATCACCGGCCAGAAGCTGGTCGTTGACGGCGCCTTGACCAGTTCAACTGGCACTGGATTCTCGTGGGATCATAACAGCCTCCATAGTAAACTATAGCATGTAAAGCAATATGAAAATGGTGCCGCCTTCAAACTTTCTAGTTATTTTTATTCGATGTGTGTCCCGCAAAAGCGAATCAGGATGGGTGGTTCATGTCGTCAGAGTATTCGTTCCGTCCAGGTCATACACTTGCGCCGATATTAGAAAGGTTTCTAGACCTTTATCTACATTTCACAAAATACACTCCCTTATACTGGTATTCGATATGGCGTATATATATGATATCGCTATTCATTATCATTCACAGCTCGAATTTTGATGGAGCGAAAGTGGTCTACATTGAAAGCTGCATGATTTATCTACCTTGATACTTCATCAGGCCTTCTTCGAGAGCTTTAATTTGTAATGCCAAAATCTTCGAGTAATACCTGGCAGCAGCCAGATTTCCGCCCATGAACCAGAACCCTGGATGGCCGCTCTGCTGCCATATGGTTCTAAACTCACCCTCTTCATTAAAACCCCAAACGGTATTAACGGCATCACTCACCGCAGGGCCAAAGATGAGCTCAGCCTGGCTCTTCATGTTCTGATAACCTGTTGCAAAGACAATCTCGTCCGCTTCCAATTCTGATCCGTCGGCAAACCGAAGCCCGTGAGGGAGGACTTCTGTTATTTCCTGCCCTTGCTTGATTTTGATTTCGCCGTCAATAATTAGTTGACTCGCGCCAACATCAATATAATATCCTCCACCACGCTGGAAGTATTTTAAGAACAAACCAGAGTCTGCAGGCCCTCGGTCAAGACGGAACCCTGCTTTCTCAAGCCCGGAGAGGATTTCGCGATCATGCTCGCTCTGCAGTTTTGCAACCTTGACTTGCTGGGCTTTAAACAACTCCATTGGGAACCCATGGAGCCACAAATCTGCGTCATCAACTGGAGGGCCATCTTCTTCGTATAATCCCTTAAGTCCTATGTCAACGATGGCTTTAGAGCTTACAACGCAAGTAGAGCTTCTCTGAACCATAGTGACATCGTAGCCTTTCTCGTAGAAGTCCTGTGCAATGTCATGACCTGAATTGCAGGACCCTACGACAATAGCCCTCTTGCCTTGTCCATCATTTGCACCAGTGAAATCGGAGCTGTGGCACAGGCGATCGCCTTGAAAAGTGGAAGTACCACCTATTTGAGGAAAGTTCTTCTTGCCTGAATGTCCAGTGGCTTGTATAATGTGCCTTGGGTGAATGATGCGACTAATAGTCGAGCCGTCTTCTTGCTTTCGATGCAGAGTGACATTCCACTGCTCTTTCTCTCTATCCCAGATTGGCGAGCTCAACGTTGTTCCTGTCCAAACGTTGAGTTCGAGTAAGTGCACATATGCTTCGAAAAATTCGGCGATTTTGTCTTTTGGCGTGAATACTGGCCAATGGGCCGGGAAATTGAGGTATGGCATATGGTCATACCACACAGGGTCGTGAAGGACTAGTTGACGATATCTCTTTCTCCAGTTATCTCCCACCCTGTTATTGGCGTCAATAACCAGAGTATCGATGTTAAGCATCTTGAGCCGAGCAGCCGCGGTTAACCCTCCCTGACCAGCACCTATCCATATCGGTCAGCGGCTTGTTCTAACAGGGTGAGGGGAATTCATTTATACCAACAATGAGAACTTTTGGCTCTCTGTCTTCAAAATTTTGAGCAGCCTGACGCTTTTCCAGCCAGTTTTTGCGATTGGAATCTCCTCCATGTACCACACCCGGGCTTCTGCGATGATACAGAGGCTCTTCGTAACCGCGAAGCTCCTGCAGTGTGGTGAAAAACGTGAATATCTTCCATTGCATCGCCTGCATTGCCAATCTGACTAGACCTCTACCAGCGCCAAACTCAGTTCGTACGATAATGCAAAACTCAATCCCTTTGACGTCTCCATATCCATCAATGTTGCTAATATGAGGGCTCCGAAAGGCGGAGGATTCGTCTATAGCTACATGGGTAATGTGGCATCCATCTCTCAAAAACTCTTCGATTCTCTCCGGTGATTTCACGGTCCGCAGTTGCCATGACACTGCCAAATGATCGCGCCAATAGCCGTTTGCTAAGAAGAGACTAGCAAGAGAGGAGTATGCGTTCTTCTCGAGTGCTTCATTGAACTGCTCGATGATTGATCGTGCGATTTGTTGAAAATCAGTGGGAATAGAGCTGGGTGGGGCTGGAAATGTACCCAGAGGAATGTCAATTGAACCAGGCTCAACTCTTTTATATGAAGGGACCAGAGGGTGATGAAAATCCTGAAGGTCTCCCATGGTCCAGTTCCTAGTGTTTTCGGATATGAGGAGTCGGCCGAAAATTCGCAAGAGAATCGAATGCTCAAAAAAACTAGTGAGGCATTCATTTCGTACAGATGCGGATATAAATACAGAATCTCATCAATGAGTGAAAAAAACTAGACTTTCATAGTTACTATCTCCTTTAGGTAAGAAGATGATTGTGATTATTCTTTCTTGGTGCAGTCGGAGTTTGTGGTGCGCAAGTTGGCGAAACCAACCCCAAAATCCACGTCATTGGCATCGGCATCAATCAGCAAACATGACTAGGCATTACTCGCAGCTGAGGCCAATCATCAATGTATCAGTATGCAATGAGATGGTATCTGGTCTTAGCCCTGTAGTCACGGAAGGCTTCTCCGGCCGGAGTTTTTTGCCGGAAGTCCGGCCAAGAAAGAAACCACTCTGTGAGATATTCTCCGGAGAACTCGCCACCTCGCTTACCTACCTAGTTGCCCCGGTAGCCGAGGTGTTCCTGACCTTAGACTGTGGTGCTGCACACCAGCTTGCCTCACTTTGTGGGGAAAGCCCGGAAACGAGTTCTGGGTCAGTCTGGGGAAGACTAGGTACATAAAACCCAATATTCCAGCTTGTTAAATGAGTCTATTTCCATTACCAACATATACAAGAAAATTGCTTCTTCAACATCCTACAATCTCAGAACCAGCATGCAGGCCATCAACGAAACAGGTCCGAAACCTGTGAAACAACACCTAGAGGAGGTGCAGCTTAGCTCAGACAGACAGAGCACAGATGCTGGTAGCGAGGTGGAAATTGAGCGAAAGTATGCTTCGAAGTTGGTCTCAAATCCCAGCTGCCTGCTCAGAATTTTACAGGATGGTCCGCAAGATGGACATGAAGCTTCTACCCATCTCTGCGATCGTCTACCTCCTTTGCTACTTAGATCGGTCCAATATTGGTACGTCCAGCATATTCGTATTTGTAAGACTGTGGTGGGCTAATATTCCATAAATGTGTCAAGGAAACGCAAAAATTCTGAACTCAAGCACAAATGATAACATGCAAACAACGAACAACATGTCTAATTACGAGTTCACAATTGCACTTATGGTTTTTCTTGTTGCATATTCAATATTCGAGATGCCCAGTAACCTGGCATTGAAAGTCTGCACTCCTCGCAGGTATGTCTCTTCTAATAAGACGAAATTGAACACACATTGATATTCTGTGAACAGGTGGCTTTCATTTCTCGTTGTAGCTTTTGGGGCCATATGCGCTGGCATTGGTGGAACAAACAACTTTGCTGGCGTTGCTGGCCTTCGCTTTTTTCTGGGAGCTGCTGAAGCTGGTGTTTTCCCAGGTCAGTCCAACCATCTTCAAGATGCGAACCCCCAGGCACTAATAACAACAAGGACTCGTCTATTACTTTAGCTTCTGGTATAAGTCGGAGGAGCGAGCTACTCGCATAGCCGCTTTCTTGTGCAGCTCAAGTCTTGCAGGTGCCTTTGGGGGGTAAGTTGAAGAACCAAATTACTCTGGCGCACTAGTCTGAAATGAGAATCTAGAGCTCTTGCGTATGGTTTTGGTCACATGAATGGTACTTTAAATATGGAAGGGTGGCGTTGGCTCTTCATTCTTGAAGGTGTTGTTACAGGTAAAGTAACTTCATATCATAATGCCGCTAGTTACTAACTGTTAGAAAGTGGCTGTTGGGATTTTCTGCTACTTTTACCTTCCAAGCTATCCTGAAACATGTACATGGTTATCACCAGAGGAGAAAGCTTTGTCAACAAGGCGACTTGGATTGACCATCAGCCAAGAGTATGTCTAATATGTTTGCAACACAAACGTCATGCTAACACTTACGCCTTTGCAGCGAAGAAAAACTTAATTGGGCTGATGCCAAGGCTACCCTCAAGACCTGGACACTTTGGGTGCATTACATTGCCTATACTGGTGCTGGCTGTGCTATTACTTCATTATCCCTGTTTTCACCAACCATTGTAGCAGGTCTTGGATACAAGGATCTTCAAGCTCAGTTGTTCACTATCCCTCCTTATGCTATAGCATATGTTTTTACTATAGGTGCTGCACTCCTATCTGATCGATACCACCAACGTGGACTCATTGCAGGTTGCTGTACTTTTGTGGCTAGTCTTGGGTTTGCTCTCTTAGGTGTGTTATGCCCCCAAAAGCTAACAATCACAACAACTAACTATGGAAAGCTGCCCTGCCTAGTCAGGCATACACTGCGAGATACATTTTGCTTGTAATTGCAACATCAGGTGCTTACTCAGGCTTACCTACGCTCATTGCTTGGGTTGGCGATAATGTAACGAATAGTACAGCTTCATCATTGGCCACAGCACTCAACATTGCCTTCTCTGGCCCAGGTCAAATTGTTAGCGTCTGGATTTATCGCACACAAGACCGGCCATTCTACACGCTTGGACATGCTGTGAACGCTGGTTTTATGCTTCTAAGCTCTATTCTGTGCTTTTGGTTACTGTTTTATTACCGAAGAATGAATATGAAGATGGGGGATACAAGCTCAAGGCGCTATGTAGTTTAGTACTCGATTAGAAGATGTAAAATATATAGTTAATTGTAAAATCTTACAGTAGCGTAATGTCACAGTTATTCGGATTCGTCTTGATATCAATATACGCCTGTTATCTCAACCCTGTGCCATTGCTCTGCCTACCTACGTTACGCCTCACATATGTCTAGATAAGTATAGTAACTAGCATATTATTTAAAGCAACTTAGGCTGAATAGATAGCTCTCAAGGTATTATTCCAGTCCATATAATTTTCTACATCACTGATTACTGTCGCTTCAGTAAACGCGTGGCCGCTCATGTGGCATCCTTCCGCTGCCTCAGATCCTAACAAAGTACCTGTCATCAAGACCAATGGCCATTGAATGAAATTGTTTTGCGCTCATCGATTCATCACACTTGACGTGGGATCGGATTAGTCAAGCGCCGTGGGTCGGAATAGTTCTCCGGACGCACTGAGCGCATTGTAGCCCCCGTTTGGGATTCAACGCCGATCATCTCGCACGCCATGCGGTGTGTGTTAGCTCCCGCGCTTCAAATAGACCTATTACGGCCTAGTGGCACACGTTCTGATATCTGCCGAGATAATGCCAGTAGGCGAGTAAAATGAAGGAATACATCAGCATTTCTCAGTGTTTAGACATCCCTGGCAAGAAATTGCGAGTTGCTTTCATTTCAAGAACGGTTGCCGGGATGGGGGCTTGCGTTACCTAAGTCCAATAATCCGAGCGCTTACCTAATCCTTGGAAAGAGTGGCTGAAGGGCTGCCTTGTGAGGAGATTTCAAGAACACGCCACAGTTAGTTTGACAATGGTCATGGGCGGGGAATGGCGCCTTAATCGCACTTCAATTGCTGCATAAATCATTCAAGGACAAGTCACCAAAATCTCTGAAGGCATACATGATTTTCACGCAACGCATAATTCCGCAGCTGGAGACGCACGACGCAGCGGCGGACACCTAGTTTTTGCACTCACCCAGATTGATAGCAACCGAGCTACTCTTACTTTTTGTAGAATATGTGATGATGTAAACATCATTGAAAGACTTCATAAGCTATGACTAAATGCCCTGTCTTCAAACGGTACCATCAGAGGGCGGAAATATTCCCGCGATCATTTCATTTCCTCAACCCCCAATCCAAAGCTCCACGTGCACACTACCTATGGTAGCTTGTGACCGGGCTCGGCATTGGATGTCATGCAACGAAGCTGGCCAAACTCGGCAAGACTGATCTGTTAGATGACGCGGCAGTGATTTCATGGATATGCTACAAACAGGAATATGTGCTTAGCGTACGAGACAACAGCAACAACGTTGGAAACTCCTTTGAGTATCGGGCCGAGGCATGCAACACCTTTTTCAGCATTCACCCATTCTAATGTCTACCTATATGGTACATAAGTTTTTAGATTGTGAAAAGGCTGTATAAATTCCATACCTCTACTTGTTCAAGTGAGAAGATGGAAACGGAAAGAACAGTTGCATTTCAGTCAATATTGGAACGTAGAAAAATTTTCAAAGATCCAAAGTGGCGGACAGCAACCCGTAAGAGATTTCGAATTGGTGTATTGTTGCACATCATTTCGGAGACAAGCGCCATTTCGGTGGCAGGCGTTATTTCGGTGGTGAGCGCCATTTCGGAGTCCACACCGCTGGATTGGGTTGACGATATCAGTTGGAAAATCAGCATTTAAAGACGCATTCGAGCTCCTCAAATTTATTGCATTCCATTCCGAATCGAATCTCGAGTATTCGTCCACTTTGATACTTCCATCAAGATGAAGCTACAGACAAAGCTCCTCCTCGCGTCCAGTCTCACGTTAGTGTTGGGCTGTCCCGATCATCCTTCTCCCAAATACGTCGCTCGGCAGGCATCGACACCAACTGTAACGGCACCTTTTATGCCGCTGACCCCCTTGCCATTACAATCGCCCATGTCGACTTGGTTCAATGTAACGGAGTTTCCTAATGAGCAAAAGGAGAACGTGACTACGTTCCTCAACGAAGCCGAGCTACTCAGCCGCGACTGGAGGATTCACCAGTATTTTCAGGACCAATGCATCACTGTACAGTTGTTCCCAAGGCTTTTTGTTCAGCCTGCTGGACACGTTATCCCTTTCCAGCCCTTTGATAAGCTTTTCTTTGTCGGTCAAGCTTTCGTGTCGGCTTGGGCTTACGACACGGGTGACGGTTTGGTCCTGATAGACGCCCTTGACGACAATGAACAGATCGAAAATGTTCTACTTCCTGCTCTTGAAGGATTTGGTTTTAGTGGTAGTGATATCAAGCACGTTATCATTACGCATGAGCACGTTGATCACTACGGCGGAGCCAAGTATCTTCAGGACCACTTTGGTAGTAGGATTTACGCTTCCGACATGTTCTGGAGGCAAGTCGCCACCTTCAACGTAACCGGTATCAATTCGCCTGAACCCCCTGTAAAGGACCAAGTTGTGCAAGACGGCCAGATTCTCACTGTTGGCAACATCTCATTCGAAATTGTCCTAACGCCTGGGCACACGCCAGGAACCCTCTCTCTTATTTTCCCTGTCACCATCAAGAACGGCACAGAGAAACATGTCGCAGGGCTCAATGGAGGCACCGGCAACCCAACCTCTGCCGCAGATCGCACGGACAAGGTCAAATCCAATAACAAAATGGCTGAGATTGCATATCAGCGCGGTGTTGATGTTTTGCTGTCGAATCACCAAATCGGTGACCACTCTTTGTTCAATTCGGATCTACAGAATCATGAACTATTAGACTCGACTAATCCTTGGATAATTGGGAAGGATAACTACCGCAACTTCCAAAAGATTTTAGGCCTTTGTACCAAGGTGCTTTCTGCTAGACAAGGGATGGATATCTGGGCATGAGCACTATGTAGTGGTGAAAATAGTAGGGTTGCTGAAACGGTCATTTTCATGTATATAGGCTCCTAATCGCTCCGAGCCCATCCTGGGCATGTCACGATTACTACGTGACGTAAAGTACATATATCGCTTTCCAAGACACGGATGGAGGATCACAGTGATAAGGGTAAAAACGTTTCACAGGAAGGCGAATCAAAAGGTGGTATGGTAACTTAGTGTTATATCTATTGTGGTCCGGAACCCCTACGGGAAGTAGATGTCTCTAAGATTAAGTATAGTACCAAGGCCCCGTAACATTAGGGACCCCTAGCCAGGTGGGTTACTTCAGACGGCATGGAGCATATACTAAACTGAAACCCAAACCGTCATCCTAACGACTCTTCCTTATACGTTGAGGTTCATACCCTCCCTAGCGGCCTGAACCTGGGTACATATCGCGTTGATCTGCATATAACTCACATAAGAGTCGGTGCCGATAATGAACGGATTTGGGTCGCTCGCGGTACTGTACTCAATCAATTCCGCGTTCTGAACAGCATGATCGGCATTCTGGTGGTTAGAAACGAGGACATCGACACCCTTGGCCTTCGCCACTTCTCCAAACTTGTATTGGCTTCGGACCTTGTCTTCGCGATCGGTTTGTCCTGCCGGATTTCCAGTACCTCCCGACAGGCCCGCCATATGAGCAGTTCCGTTGGCGAAGACTGGGAAGATAAGGGAGAAGCAACCCGATGTGTGTCCGGGTGTCGCAACCATGTGGAATGTGATATTGCCAAAACTGAGATCCTGGCCGTCCTCAAAATCGAGGCCTCGAGTAGAAGGCGGCGGCGGAAGCAGTGTGTCCGTTGAGTTCGCTGGCACAGCCATAATGGCATCCCAGGCCGTGGCACTCGCATAAAGCGTAGTGTTGAAGTTGTCCTGGAGGTACTTCGCGCCGCCGTAGTGATCACCATGCTCGTGGGTGATGATCAAGTTCTTGATATCGCTTCCTTGGTATCCGAAACTCTCTAGCATTGGGAGCATCACGGCCTGAACTTCATTGGCGTTGTTGAGTGCGTCGATGACCGTCAGGCCAGCACCAGTGTCGTACGCCCACGATGACACCCCGGTATGTCCAACAAACATTAGGTTATCGAATGGCGAGAATGGCTTTACATATCCATACTTAACGCCAAAGAGCGCGAGTGTAGCTTGATTTGTAATGCAAAGGTCCTGGAAGAATTGGTAGATTCGTGGATTCGCCATCGCCAAAGTCTCGGCCTGATGGAGATAACGCGTCACATTGTTGTATTGCTCGTTTGGAAAGGTAGTGATGTTCAAAAATTCACTGACTGGAGGAACGACGGGCGTTCCTTGTGCGACAGCCCATGGGCAAAGAATGGAGAAAGCCACAGCGGTTGAGAGCTTCGTAGAGAACATGATGATGACGAAGGCCCTGGAAGCTGTTCTGTCGTTACATCGACTCCCACGACGAGCTTATATGTTGGAAGTCACTCGAGCTCTAAAGTGGTGATTTTTTTAATGCCACACATCCTGGACTGTACCCTGCGGCGAGTCACAGACCAATTAGAAGCCAAGGGGAAAAAAATGAAATGCAGACGCTTTGCCACTAAACACACCCTAGGGCTACAATATCGGGCTGATGGATAATCTACATCATCCCTGACAAGCGGACGCGTTCCTTGAACGTCTTCGGACACTACAAGCCCAATGATCTGCAAGAGCATTGCTCTCGGAACCATCGATTTCAAATTTCCGT
Source organism: Acrocalymma vagum (assembly GCA_028476805.1). Lineage (NCBI taxonomy): Eukaryota > Fungi > Ascomycota > Dothideomycetes > Pleosporales > Acrocalymmaceae > Acrocalymma > Acrocalymma vagum. The sequence continues at coordinate 38,449 of JAQGEP010000236.1, forward strand.
GCATAACGAACTTGTTTCGGGGTTACTAACTGGCCAGGGCCTAGTGTTTTGTTCACAAGTTCAATGAAAGCAGGTAGGCACGGACTTTGACCAAGTTACCTTGGCGTTTGATTTGTTCTATCCAGACGCGGCTGGCTCACCCAAGGTGCCTACATCCTGTACAAACTCGTCATCAGCCCCCTTCCCCCCCC
>JAQGEP010000236.1:38649-63138 GCA_028476805.1 Acrocalymma vagum
ACTTTCATGCTTGAGCTCCGGCTCTTCTGTGGATTGGCTTTTCTGTGGAGATTAGGAAGTCGAAGTATCAGATAAAACTCCTAGAACACCACAAACAGCGAGAACGTAACTCCTGAAATTCACCCAGTTTATCACACGCAAAACACCTCCCCTGTTGCCACTTGACTAGCCAGCACCAGCCGTAGTCCCCACTGCGGCCGACGCGGAATTTGCCGAAGCGGCGTCAAGGAGGAGACAGATTACGATTACTAAGTATTACACACTCGACCAAGTAGTACATTCAGAAGCATCCCTAGATGACATAATTGTGCGCATTTGTTTCGGTCGGACCGTTTTCAGTGAACAAGCTTTATGCTCAATCAGCCTATAGCCAGTTGCAAATTAAGGTGTTAGACAATTGTTTGATGAGCCATAGACGGACTCAACATTGGACTATATCACTATCTTCCATCCAACCAATTCAGTAATTCCGATCAACACACAAATTCTCGACATTGAAAACATGACCATGATTCTCGACCGTAATGATACATAATATGAGCCCCCTAACTCCTATCACTACTTAGCGAGCGACCTTGAAGTTTGAAATCCAACACCATAAGGAAACCTAACTCTCAAAGCGGCAAGATATCGTGTACCGGTCCAGCAGGGACTAGTCCTGTCTTATTCGACATCGCATGACCCCATTTGATGATATCAAACTTCGTCGTTTTCTTGAACGCGCCACCAGCCGTCCTCTCTGATTCATCCCAATACATTCGCCTGAGCCAGTTATGCAGTCTCGGATATTCCCATCGGATCATCTTCAAGTTACACCTAAATATCGTCACATATGCCATATCGAACCTAATCAGCGTTGGGTACAATCGGATATCCGCTTCGGTGATATAGTCTCCAAATAGATACGGTGATTTACGTTCTTCGAGATGGGCTTCTAATCGGTCCAAAGAAGCGAAGAGAGGCCCGATGTGCTCGTCGTACGCATTTTGGGTGGCTGCAAAGCCGCATTTATACACGCCGCTATTTACCGTGTCATAGACCCATTCGTTCATGGCCTCAATCTCTGGCCGCAGGTGCTTGGGGAATAGACCAGCTTTCCCTTTTGTCGCTTCTCTCCTCTCTACTGGAAGAAACTCGTCAAACTTAGAGTAGAGCATCCGGATGATTTCACTCGACTCGTTACTGACGATGGTCTCTGCGCCATGATGTGATTAGCAAGCCCGTGCCTTCCTAAAGTCCTTGTGGTTGGGTTAACCCACCTTTCTTCTTATCCCACAACACCGGCACCGTAAATCGGCCTTTGTAGCCTGGATCCGCCTTGAAATACAAATTCTGCAGATACTTGAACCCGTATAGCGGATCTCTTTCGGGGCCATACTTCTTTCCCGTCCACATCCATCCCTTTTTCGAGTCCATATCGTCCAGCTCAATCAACTGGATGATGTCTTCCAGTCCTTTGAGCAGCCGCACGGACATACAGCGACACGCCCACGGACAACTATAATGGATGTACAGAGCATACCGGTCTTTCTCAGCGGGAAACTCGGCATTTGGAGACGCGGAGACGAAGGATCGAAACACAGCTTCAACGGGTCGAAATTGACCGTCTTTGTCGGCGAAGTTGTGAATATCGTCAGAGAGAGTTTCCTAATGTTTCCTATCAGTGATTTGCCTTAGGAAAGTTTAGTGGTTGGCTAGTGTTTTTGTTGAACACGCAATTTGGGGAAGGTGGCCGCGTACTAGACCTGGTGAGGGAGCTTTAATCTCTCCATGAGAAGACGTACTCTTAGTATCCATATCGTAACCTTCGGTGTTTCTTGTCCACTCTATCAAGATTGCTTAGATTAGTCGATGTTTCTCGATCTTCCTACACTGTAAGTTTGCTATAGAGCTACCAAGTTGCTCTATCCGCTACACTGGACGGAGCGATTGGTTTATAGTATCGCCACTCCACGGCGGTTTCCAAGGGTTCAAACTGCCTCGATGATTAGTTTCCAAACCAGAAATCGGTTACGGTCGCATCCGTGCTGGTTTTTCATCTACGATTTTTTAATCAGACTCTTAGGTAGATGAGGCAGTTCGTCTAAGCTGCTTTCAGCATCCACGGAGGCACGTAGTTGTGTTCGATCCATAACACGGCATCTCGCTACTTCGGACTACTAAAGAAGCCTGCTATTACCGATGAGGGCGAGAATCCCACCATGGCGTTGTGTTACACGGCATCTCGCTGCTTCGGAATACCGAAGGGGCCTATCATTACTAATAAGAGCGAGAGTTTTGCCTTGGCGTTTATAAAGCTCTCTATACTGCCAGTTGCGGTTGGGGATAGAGCCCTGACATCACCACCTTCTAAAGGGATCTACCATAAAATCAAGTCTACTACGTAGAATGCACGGAAATGCGATCGTTAATCTCGTTGTGGTGGGTGTAGACTATATAGATGCTAAGAGAGTCAGTGTCACGGAACTACTTCACGCAGTGCTATGACATCTAGTGGCAGTGGTGGCAGTGGTGGCAGCGGCAGCAGCACAAGCTCGAGCTTGTATACCAGCTGTTGGTCACCTCCTGTGTAGCTCTCTTGACACGATCCTTGTCAAGATACCCTTTGAGAACCCCGTTCGTAGCGAGCGCCTAAATCTTCCATATACGAGTTTCGTCGTTCTATTCCTTGCCTTGGAGACGAATATCATCAATCGTTTATAGTACCCGGTGTATAATAATTTATAAATAATCATTTTAAGGACCCTTTTACATATAATATATGTTTAATTAGAGAGATCTAATAGTAGAATATGTTTCTTAGTACTAAAGCTGGTATAAAGTTATCAAACTTCCCGCTCTAGTTCGTTCCGTCGAATTATATGCCTAGCTAGCTTAGCCTTAATACACAAAAATATCGAAGCCGAGGATCAATGGAGAAGTCACTCTCTTGTATTACACGATTTTCTTAAAGACTACTTTCTGGCAGACAGTGCGCTCTTATACAACTACACACTAAACTCATACAGCACATTGTAGCCCTAACAAGCTCCAGTACTCCATCGGAAATCCTTAGGTGAGTAATTGGGGTACTCATAGCCTAGGAAATCTGCCAATGTTTTGACGGGCATTGAGAACTCATGGGCGGAGAAAAGCCTTCGGGTTTCGATTGTCAGCTACGGGGTTAATCTGGTTGCTAGGAGTGTTCTTACTGCGCTCTAGAGGTTACACCATCGTTAGCTAGCCTAACAGCAAGCTCCATCGGTGCGGCCTGCTCAATGACATCCCACAGGCGCGGCGTCAAATGATCAGCATCGAAAACCGCTACAGAACTATCGTCTAGAACGCATGCAGGTGTTATGACGACATAGCTTTGATCAAAAGAATGGAACGAGCCATTTATGTGGATGAAATTGGCTTGCATGTTGTTGTCGCCTAGAACAAACGGTTTATCTGTTCTGTTCCAATGTTAGCTAATTCTTACTTCACGGGCCGGGAAGCGCCTTACGTGAAGGTGATGAATGACTCTTTGGGAATTCCTGTATAGTACTCTACAGCTTCCTCAAGAACAATGACCTTGGCTCCAGAATTCACATAGTCCGGAAGCCCCATTGCATAGTCCCCATGGTGGTGGGATGGCTGGTCTGGTATTAGCTTACGTTTCTCTACACCGCTTGAGCCCATTACACTCACCCAAACATGTGTCACACTTCTGCCCAGATGATCTCTTACCCACTGCAGGATCTCTCGACTTTGATGAGGTGTGGCATCGAGAACCACGACAGCATCCTCAAACTCAAGAACCATCTGCTTGTAGGCTGGTGGCACATCACCTGGGTCTAAATACCACACACCGGGCAGACCGGCTATTGGCTGTGTGATCGAAAAGTCTGAAATTGTTCTTGTCCATCTACCATACCACATATAGGATGACGACCAAGTATGCATCTCACCGAATGAATACTCCTCGTCGCGGACTGGTGACTGCAGAGTTGATTCATTGACTGGGGCTGCGAACACCGTTGTATCAATCGCGGGATTCACCAAGACTTGCCCAACAGTGTAATCACCAATGACGTGATGGTTGTTCAGAATAGTCGTGAATCGTGTAGGGAATTCAATGCCATCAACGCGAGTATAGTTAGCTAAGAGGAGATCGTAGGTGGAAGGGCCGAACAGCGGATGGTCGTCGAGAGAACGAATTACATAAGGGAGATAGGTTTCGGGATGAAAAAGTACCGAAATATCGAGAATTTGGTCGTGGACTAGATAGCGGCAACGGGTCAGTAGGCAATCTACAGAGTAGCGCAATCAGATGCCCACCTGAAGGTAGCCATGTATTGGTCCCGATCACCTGCTGATCCACAGTATAGTTGTTGTTGGACAATATCTAATTCCGATTATGTTATGAACCATAGAACATAGTTTTCAATGCGGGGTTGAGTACCTTTGAGATGATGAGAGGCGACATCTTCTCTGCTTCGCGGATAGCAAATGCGGTCAACAGCCCTATGTACCTTTTGTCAACACTATCCAGTGTTCCATAAGTGCCTAGCCATACCGTCAAGGTAGCCTTGTGGGGGTGCGTCTGGCAGCCAGATGCTATAGCTTCCCTCCACAATTGCTGCAAATCCCTCACTGCCGCCCTCTAGCACTAGAGAATAATCGACCGGTTCAAGATTCGGCCGGGCAAACAACCAGTAGGCTTCAATATATCAGCAGCGATCCTTCTGAGTGAATTGAGACGACACTTACCCCCTAGCTCGTGGTGCAAATCGATGCGTTGTTTAATCTCCCCATCTCCGTATCGAAACGATACGTTCTGTTGCCCAATCGAAGCAACCGCAACGTCTTGACCTATAGCATAGCTCTCCATCACTCCTTTTGTGCGATAGATTGGCCCACCCACATATTTGACCGTTTTCACCTGGGAGATCCTGGATATGCCCCCAAGTGCTTCAATGCTACGCGTGAGGATGTTGTTCAGGATTGTTACATTTGGTGCTTGTGCATTAGCATTGGCTGGGAATAGCAAGATGAACACAACAAGAAGCCCAATTAAGTCTGCAGTAATAAAGAGCAAGCCTTGAAACATGATGCGAAGAGGTGTGAACTGATTTTGACGATGCTTTTGTGATGCTAAGATGAGCTATGTTCGTTTATATACATACCTCCAGGTTGGAGAGAAAAAAGGTCCGATTCATCTTGGACCTTTCTTCTTTCTCCTCATCATCATTAACCTCCCAAAAGGCCCGCCTTGATTGCAACCGCTTATATATTATTACCAAATCAGATACTATCGGCAGAGGGATTGGTTTTGTCCGCTCTGAGATGCGCTGTCAACTCACTGATATCCAAAACTTAACATGCTCGTGATCCTCACTCCATACTTGCTCATTTGATCTTCCAGCAATTTAATGTTCTCAATTTACTCAAGCGTGTACCAGCAAAGGAAACAGTGCCGCTGAAGCTTTGTGATGGACAGTGTTCTTGAGGCTACGTAGTGTCAAAACACAAAAGCATGGAATGATAGTATTCAGGAGATCAGCGATAAATTGCATAAAACAAGCTCTATCGAAACTTAGTATATGTTTATGGTCTAAGCTTCGGAACTTAAAAGACATGTAATGCATTTGTCATATCTTTCTAACCATATTGCTTGTGTAAGCAAATGAAGATGGCCCGAGGTTCTACGCATCGCTCGGAAGCATCAACACCCGATTGGCTAGTGGAGCACATCACCTTGATCATTCTTTCTACAATCACCTAACTGGCTTCTTATATCATAATTAACAGCGGGGGGCTCAAGTTATGGGGGCCCATCACTTCACGACTATATCGGTGAGGAAAGAAGGAAAGTCGCAGCTCATGTACAGGTGTAATTAGATACCGAAATTGCATTTGCAAACTGCTTGAAGCGTGGCCGAACGGTTCTATCCTAGCAGAGGCGTATCTAGCTTGCTCTTTTCAAAATTATACGATGTAAACCTCTCTATGGTACTGATGTCTCCTCCACGGAAGAAGCATTCACAAGTCCCATACCAACTCGACGAAAATAATTTTGCTTTCCTTCAACCTCCTGAACGAGCAGAACCCAGTATAGATGTTTTCCCATTGCTTCGTACATTATGGAAGTCAACACATGGCAACGGTTTGCAGGGCCTTCAGGTAGCTTACCTCATTGTGCTCCTCCGCCAAGCTGACTTGTAACTCTGATTCTTTCTCTCCATTTGTACTTGGTACTTTGGGGTCTGGATGAACCTCCAAAAGCCGCGATGTTAGTAAAAGAAATATGCAGAAGACTCCTTGAGTGCTAGGAGCAGAGTTGTCATTAAGAGCAGCGAGACCGATGGCCCGGTCTTTAGGGCCGCTAGGAGCGAGCAGAAACAGTACATGCGAACGACTTCTGTAGTGTACATAGTAAATTAGTCCAGATTCAGGTATCATATTGTATTGTATCCCTTAGCAATATGTTCCGCATCTATCCATTCATCTGATACAGTGGCCGTGGGGATTTTGAGAATCCGGGGATTTTGAGAATCGAGGCAGTGGTTGTAAGTGTTCCAGCATCATCAATGTGGGGTCCGTTTCGAGTCAGGTTAATTTGGCCTTGCCCAAGTGCATATTGTATCATCGCCTTCCAGAAGAACTTGTATCCGGTCCGGGAAGCCCAGCTCCAGAATGGTGCGGCTGGTCCCTTGACTTTTTCTGTGGCCCGCTCATCATCCAGAACAGTGGCTCGGGCTGGTGAGTCTGAAGACCAAATTAATATGTACCTTCCATGATCGAAGCGATTTGGGTTGTCTTTCCTTGCAATGCTACGAGCCTATCTGTCTTGTACGTGAGTTTATCATCTGAGTATCTTTGTAACAGTCGCGACCAGCCCTTCTCATCCAAATGAGCCAATGTTTCACGCATATCATAGTATCGTTCCCATTCATTGAATTCGCTAATCCCGCATTTCCATGATATACTGCCTCAAGTGAAGAACAGTATAACCCTAATCGTCTGGGGAGATACCACTCTTGCCTAGCCCAAGCCTAGTTTCCAAGAGGACTGTAGCGCGATTCATCATTGATCGTAGGAACCGCACCAAGATTTATTGTCACTGGTAAGCCGTTATGCCCCTCAGACAGTACTGTGATTTGGGGAGAATCAGGTGGAAAAGTCCCTTGTGCTCTGTCTGGGTCCTCATTTTCTTCTTGTTCACCTCTTGGCCTTGTTACTTCCAGTACGATATCCCACACTTGTTGAAATCCGGCCGGAGAAACAGAAAACATCACTCTGTGCAATCTTGACCGTTTGTAGCTGCGATTCATAGAGGATAAATACGAAGTTAGTAGGGTATGAGCAGTTTATATCAAATGACAGCCTTATAATCATTTCCTGTCTAGAATACAGGAAGTGAGTTACTCTAATTATCGTTTGCATGTGCATTGAAGAGATACTACCGCTCAAGATTTTTCTCAATATCAGGCTCTACTCGTATTGCGAAAATCTACTGAAACAAAACTCCATGATTGATCGGCCCTAAATCTTTCCAGATAAATTACAGTCTTGATGTCTAGCAATTCATCTATATCTCATCGTCATGCAAAATCATCGTTGACGATTTTCCGTTGCTATTCCACACGGCGTCTTCGGATCGGCTCGAGCCAGCCTCGGTTGCAACGTCGAATGTTTTGTGTACATGGATACCGTCTGCAGGCACAGCGTTCACAATCTCGCCCGATACTTGAATAATCCTATCCTCACTAGTGGTGCGGCCATCAGCGATACTACCCGTCATTTCGTAAGGGCCATTCCCAGTACTCGTTAGTTTAGATTTTGCAGTAGTTAATTTACCTCCATAGTGATATATGGAGTGTATTGATTGTGCATTGCCAGTCCAGAAACCCTTCGTAAATATCGGTCTGAGGATTGGAATATTGACGGCGATGATTCCTACAATAGTCTCACGCACTCCCCATCGATTTATGTTTGTGCCACTGGGGCTAGATCCAAGGGTGAGAACAACGCGAATAATAGCTGCGGCGATGACGAAGAATCCGGAACAGATAAGGAGGCCAATTACGATCTTTCTACGTTGTGATATGAGAAATGCGTAGGTGCGGGTATGGAATCATTATGACTTACTTTCTCAAGGGGACTTGAAGAGTCCATAGAAGTGGAAGAGGAATGCAGAGAAGTGCAGCATCGGTGCTATACAAGTCAGATGCAACTTTCGGTAAGACATGCAAGAGTTCCGTACAGAACATTCAAAATCACGGTGACAAGGAAATTTTGCATCTTGAATGTGCATTTTGCTCACGATCTTGTTAGCAAGGATCAGAACATTCTTCAGCTCCTCTCAACATACAGCCCGGATCAGGAATGACCTGCCAATTCTTATTTGTTGGAAAGCATCCGAACGTAATCTAGGATTTTTCAGCTGGCCTGAATCATGGGTATTGATCTCCGGAGATTATGTACTCACAGTGAGCACAACGGCAATATAGGATAGGATGCAGGACCAAGATATCCATTTTATTAGCTGGGTGTATTTAAGACCAGTGGTTATCCGATAGAAGAAAGCTAGCATGGTCCCTTTTAGGCACCAAAGAAGTGCAGTGTATGAATACCATGCCGTGAGTTGCAACTTGGAACCGGCTGTATACTGAACAATCTCCTCTTCGGTGAGCTCTGTAAAAGCATTAAGGCATGTAAAACTTTAAGATAGATTTCTATTAATATAACTTACTTCGTTTAGTTTGGAATTCTGCAGCCTCGACATTTGACCCTTTGAGATCGTTGGGGTAGTTAGGAATCTTCACTTGACATCGTTGTGCGCGTTTCCAACTCACATACTAGATGCACGGTTGCTGCATCGCAAGTGTACATGAGCATGACTATGAAGGCGAATAAGTCGTCCAGTTGCAACTTGCGTGGCCCGACTATTCTCAGACGTGCACCAAATCTCATGAAGAGAACAGCCATCCCAAGTCCGTAGAGCGCCCATACTTCGCGAAGGAACTGTGTATACGTCAGGCTCATCAACCATTAAATGATTTGAGGTACAACTATACTTACCGATGGAACGCGCTCAAGTCCAATCTCAGACATCGAAAAGGAATGAGAAGGGTGTCAAATGATCCTCCAGCTGATCAGGCAGTCCCACCACAAAACACCGGCCACCGAAGGAAGGACAACAATCAGGCTCCAGTCACTGATACAATTGTCAAAAAAAAACCCCTGTAGACTGTACAAACGGGGTAAAAGTATTTATTGTAAATGATTGTACAGTACCATTTTCTGTTGTCAAACTGGATCGCAGGAGGAAATCCAGTTCTTCAAGAGGGGCCCTTTTAGAGTAATGTAAGCCGCGCCATCAAAACTCTAAAAGTCCCGATAGTTGGGATATAGTGTCGCACTAGGCGTTACTGGATGAAGACGGATTGGGCCGCACTATATGTAATCTTCCGACGCCGTTGAATAAAGTTCTACCGGGGACATAATCAGAAATCAGGGACATCCCACCACGTAGGCTCCTCGGTCGACCTGCAGTGGCGGTTGATTATTCCGAAAGATTTGACGTAAGCCCAAATGAACAGAAGCTGTGCTATTTACCTCTATATATGAAGAATACTTCGTTGTGGACTGACATGTGGAACTCGCGGGCCGGCGCAATGACTCGAACGACCCGCATACTGTGCGTTTCCCAATATGTCTGCCACCAGATTTAGCATGTATCTATTGCTGCTCTACAACTAACGGTCCACGCGTAGCTAGTACATATGAGGAGATGGGAAGGCTCACGTTTGTGGATGATAGTGAAAGCTTTTTTCAGAGAAACGGTAAGCTCTCCAACTCAGCGGTTCAAGCCAATATCGTCTTAGATTCTGCAAATTAAATAGAAGAAAAAAAGTAGCAAAGTATAATATTGGCCAATAACCCAATCCAAAAACCGCCATCTTATTAAGATGAGCACAGCGGTGAACAAGCGAATCCTGAACCAAGCACACTTTCGCACCTGCACATACATCTAAATCTACAAATTGCAGACATCTAAATCCCAGATTCAATGCCTCTAAATCAGGGAATCTTCTAGGCCCTGTATGTCCCTGGCGGATCTAGACGGAAGGGGCATCCGCATAACCTAACAGATTTGGCTGGCGCTAAACTAGTGAAGAATGCTACGCTCGCAGTAACTCGAAGCGCCATCTCCAATATCTGAGGTCAATTCCAGCCATTCGATTCATCAGAAAATGAGTTTCCTTAAAACTAATCTGTGCACTAGATTCCCATATGATGCAAATCAAGACGCAAATAGACAACTTAAGTAGCTCAACGTTGAGAAGGACGATAGCGGAATTTGGCATGTTCCTTCACGAAGCAGTCTTGGAAAGCAGTGGGCAATAACATGACAGATATCGAAGCATATTACTAAATCCTTATATTAACTATAACCTGCGATCTAAACAACAAAAAAAAGGAGTGTATCTATCTTCTATAGATCAAAACAAAAATCAACCCATCTACCACACAGCATTAACATGCCAAAGCATCAGCAGTTATACTTCAGCATAAACCCATTCTCCTTATCCTGCCCCATCAATAGAGATCCCTCTCCTCCATTCTCATAATTCAGAGAAGCGATATACGCAATCTCAGTGCTACACGGCGGGAAACCAGCGGAGCCGCCCACCCCCTTCTCCAAATTCTCGTCACCATTCCAAACAATACCAGCGCTTTCCGTAGTATTCAGTAACGGCTCAATCGTTGAGGCTGAGAAAGTCTCTGGAATTTCGGCGAGGCCGTAGAGCTGCACGTTATGGTTCTTGGTTGCGAAGAACTCCTTTCGTGGCCAGGAGAGGAGATAATCAATCCTGCAGTTCTTGGCCGAGGCGGGAATATTGCGGAAGACTATGACTTGATTCTTCACGTCGTTGGAGAGATTGTAAACATTAAAGGTCGTGGAAGCGGACGAGGTTCTGTCTGGGTTGGCGGGAGAAATGTCGTAGACTTCGGGCTGCCAGGAGATGCCAACGCCGTCGATGCAGCTAGATGTCTCGGAGCCGACGGGCTGTTCGGTCACTGGCTCTGGTGACGCCGATGGCGTTGGGAAAACAGGGTCAAATACAGTGACAGGCTCGGCAGGTCGTGGAGGTACTGGGCATGCAGCGCCAGAAACAGTGGTAGCCGCGATGGCCATGGTAGCAGCAATGGTGGAGAAGTGCATTTTGGTAGTGAGGTGATGTTAAAGATTACTGAGCTAGGAAATTTGACTATGCAGAGATGACGCAAAGTAGTGGTATTATCGAAGTGATTAATATGAGCGAATTGGTAGTGCGATGATGGTAGTGTAGTGATTATCCACACTGCATTCATCTCTCCTTATATATACGTTACGTCCTACCCGCTAATGTTTTGTTAATTTCTAAGCCTCAAGCCAACCTCGAGTAGGTTTTACACAGTCCAAGCCATAGCTCACAGTGCCATCACCATTACGGTAGCTATGTAGAGAGCTTAGCAGGTCTAAGTAGCCTATGAGAATTAGCTTTAACTAAAGAAGAAATAAAGCAGCATCCTAAAATACACTTGAGGCTGTACAGGTCGATAGGATTTAAGACTGTGGCGTAGGCAAGCGCTAGCTCTTTTCCGGTCATTAATTTCAATCCTTTCGGACAAAGCGTCACTGAAGAGGAAAGGCAGATAACGTAAGAGCTACGGAATTACCGTATCCGGATCATTAATCTGAATAATTAGCTGAAGCGCAGCAAAACATGTTCGGTATTGAATCGCAGCCCAGTCTCTCTAATGCTTGGAGTCAAGCCCGGCCCTTGGCAGGGGAGAGTCCCTCTTGAACATAGGGCCTATCGGAGTTGTAGGTTTCGAGTCACTCTTAGCAGAAGCTGAGCCAATGGACACTTAGCACTGGTAGCTTCCAGAATGCGAGCCCAATACTGTCGAGTGCTGCGCCTCTCCGGAACAAACGTTCGCCCACTGAAGCTGCCAACACCTCTCCAAAACAACGTTGATTCAATGTGATTGGCCACGCGTCACTCTCAAAACATACACACAGTATATAAAAGTAAATACCACACACAATCGCTGTTCAAATGTGCGGGATACACCACATCTTTGTGACCACGGTACTATTCTACGAAACTCATTGAACGAATGCCACCAAAATCGAAAATTCATCTCCATTCATACAGTCCTGTCCTCCGCAACACGCGTCTCTATCACCGGCCCTTTATACGCCCTCCTACCATGCAAGACCCAAAAGCAAGCCGCGAAAACCACCACCGCACTCCAAAGCACACAGCTCCAATTCATATTCTCCTTCGTAACCGGAACCGCCGTAGGCCAAAAGCTAAAAAACATAATCAACACGCTCCACACAAGCGCAACGCCATTAACAAGCGGACCCCATTTTCCCAGCGTCCAAGGCCCAAACTCAAGTCTTTCGGGGTGACGCAGACGAGTATACAGTAAGAGGCTAAAAGGTAGGATGTAGGAGCCGAAGAAGCCAGCGATGGTGAGCGAGACAAATGCATTGAACACTGTCGCACTGCCAATGTTGATGAGAGACAGTAAGCATGCGGTCGTGCATGTGATGGCAATGCTCACAAGCGGGATCTTCATCGTAGGATGCACGTAGGCGACAATACGTGCATTTGGGACTGCGTTATCCCGCGCGAATGCCCACAGCTGGCGAGACGCCGAGGCAACTGTGGTGAGCGCGGCGCAGGTGAACATGGTAACGAGGAGGGCGGAGAGCGCTGTGCCGCCGGCGATAGATGATACGCCTTGGGTTAGTATCTCGATAAATGGATATCCTGTGGGTGTGTTGAGGGCAGCGTCGATGTCGCCGATGCAGTACAGAATTCCAATCAGCATTGCGAAGCCAGTAACACCATTTATGCCGATGGATCCTGATCTTTGTATCAGCATATTTAGAGCCAGGGAAGCAGTATCGATGTCCGGATTGCAAACGTACCAATCATGGCCCAAGGTAAACGCCGTGATGAATGCTCAACCTCTTCGCACATATGTACGGCCCCATCCGCACCAGCGAATGCAAAAACGGGAGTAATAAGCCCAACGAAAAAGGTGAGTCCCTTACTCTCATATCCACCTTGGTTAAGGAACAAAGCCCACACATCAGCATTCGAGCTCTTGTTCGGCGCCATCACTGTCAGCGTAACGAGCACGACGACAAAGAGTGTGATATGCAGGAACAGTAAGAGTTTCTCGATGGTAGCAAGGGACTTTGCCAGAAAAGTGTTAACGATGATGCAAATGAGAATAACTGCAAAGACCAGGAGCGTGCCTTGGTAAGCTTTCGGAGCATAGCTGCCCTGTGAGTTGATGATCAGGCCTTGAAGTGACGTTGCAGTGAGAAAGCCACCAGAAGCTGCGCACGCCTGCCATGCTATGACCGACTGCCTATGCGATTCGTCAGTATCGTGGCTTCGAACATTGGGAATGGTGGGCAGTTTATCTCACCAGCCCGTAATATAACTAAGAACATTTTTCCATCTTTCAGGTGCCAGTTGATGCGTCCAGTGGTATTGGCCGCCCGTTGTTGGCCACATGCTCACAAGCTCTCCCATAGTGGCTACAACGGTAGCATATCCCGCCCACACAAACAGAAATCCGTAAATGAGTCCGGCTGGCCCACCATCCATGAGGCCAAATACGAAGACACTGTACGGGTGTCAGTGCAAACCTGCTTGCTTGCGGAACGCAATACGTACCAGAACAAGCCCTCCCATGTAACCATGAGACAACACGAAAACCCGAGAATACTTAGAAAGGCAAAGTTGCGCTGCGTATTAGTTAGCATTCACACGAATATTCAAATAAACGAGTGCTCCATTTCGAAATCGCTTTTGGGCGTTGAGAGAAGACATACCCTAAGTACACTCTTCTTCCCCACTTTAGCAAGCTCCCTCTCGTCATCATCAGACATTGCATCAATCACCACATTCTGCACCTCTTCCACTTTGCTATGTTTTAGCTGTTCCATTGCGTGAATGCTTCCTTCTCAAACACCTTCAATCGAGGTATCTGGCAATTTTTACTATGAAATTGTGTAGTGGGGAGGTCGAACGATTCCTGGTATATTTAAGTTCGGATTGGTGTTGAGTTATCGATTGATCTAGACTTAAAGGGAAGGTTACACACGACGCGGGGTCCGTCGTCTGGCTTAATGGGTAAATATGATTGCAAGATAGGTGGATACGAGAGAGGAAACTTCCCAATAACAAATGTGACGCCGAAGAGCAGGTGTTGGATTCTAAAATGCCAATAAGTTCAGTAAGATGCCAAATGACTGACTCTAAAAGTCTTTCCAATTCTATTTTGTTTCCTTTCGGCCCCCTTTTTCCCAGAATCCCGCAATTGTCGTCCCCCGCAATCGTACATCCAATATTGTATGACAGTCCACACGCACCCCGTCACTTACGCTCCGCCACGCCCCGTCGCGTACCGGCATCCCATGCCTTCTGCAAAGTGTGCCTCTAGACTCCACAGCCCAAGTCACTACAATCTCACATAATCACTCTCAATCCCCAATCATAGCAAAATACAGGTCGCAGTTCCAATTGTCATCATTTTTCCAGATACATCCGTGAACGGGGCGAAATTTAGATAATGGAAGGATGAGAAATATAAAGCGATCCAGGAATAGAGAGGCTCAATTGGGGAGACAATGGCATGTGACCCTTTACCCGAATCCCGCGCAGGGACTGCATGGCTGACACTGGTGCGTTTGACGAAGCTGATTGAATACCGTGATGTTGCAAGACCAAGAGAGGAATGCGGCGCAGCATTTTTCGTAAAAGAAAAGCTTGGGTATGCTTAATTGAACGGCGTATGTAATTGGGTGCTTGCATGGTAAATACGACGATGCTTGAAGTATGCACTGTGAATCCCTCCGTCATCAAAAGCTTATGATTTACCATACTGTAGATTCTTTCGCTGAATGATATGAAAAGGGAAGATCGTTCTGTGATTTAAATAATACTTCGCTGCGCATCTCAGAAACCGAAATAGTTATGATACGTAGAGGGTGATGCTTTAGTTAATCTTTATCACGGCAAAAGCGACCGCCAGTAAGGTTAAAAAAAAATAAAAACAGAAACAAATAAAACAAAAATATCCACAACCAAATATGATCGCACAAATCGTACTTATCATTCCGAGTCTGTCTCATCCATCTTCCTTCTAATGCTAAGCTCCTAAAGAATTCTAGAAGCCGTTGATTCAACCGATTGCCGATTGTGGAACACCTCATCCGCCCGTGAGAAGCAACAAACGATAAGCTTAAAATAGGTGGAATACTGATAACGAATAAGCATAAAGAGATGTGAGATAATCCTCGCATACGTTTTGAAGGATGATTGATATGTGCACGTATTCCGTCAGCATGACTGCACGGCTGTTGGCTGGTGTCGAGATGAAAGAGGCATACATAGAGAGCATACACTGCCATCTGCACTGCAATCCAAAACAGGGGGGTTTAACGTGCAAAGCATAGTTTAAGCATAGAGGGCAACACACTTTCCACATGGACGGTGTTTTTTCTTCGCAGTGTTCAAGTACGGTCAATTATTGGCTATGGTAGAAAGGGGTGTTCGTTCCCAAACGTCTCAGATTGTATTGCTAACTACATTCTGTTGCTGTAGGAAGGATGTGAATCATGTCCATCGTCACATCGTAAAAGGGTATCTTATCACGCGTTTGATAGGCCCGCGATGGCGTAGGGTATTCGACTCGGCCAAGTGTCCTAGTTCAGTTTTTTGTTGCCGACCTGAACAGTTTTGCCCTGGCTGCACTGGTACTGCAAGAAACCAAAGAAGGCGGCTGCGAGAACGCCGAGCATGAGGATGTTGCCTATGGATACATGCGTTAGTCTTGTATCGCGTTTGGAATTGTGAGGTCGCGCATGTGGGGGTAAAACTTACCCACAATGAAAGATGCGATTCCGCCAGCCAAATCTACAAGGCCTTTGAAGAAATTGAGAATGAGTTCAATGCACTCGGAGAAGAATTTGAGGGCGAAGTGGAAAGTACTCTGGACAAGGTCGCCGGCAGTGGTGATGAAGGACCAGATAACCTCGAAGACGGACTGGGCGAGGTCGGAGAGCGAGGAGATGATCGAAGACATGTTGAGATGGCGAGACTTAGCTATCGGCGAGGGACTGGGTGGAAGTAGCTATTTTTGTGATGAGGTAGATGATTGAAGCTGGCAAAGAGAACAGGAGGATGGTTGTGTGGGTGCGAGGTCGTGTTTGACGACTTGTAGCTCACAAGGCGATGATGTCGCAACTACGTGATGTGGAAAGGTGCCTGCCTGATTTCCATCCTTGCCAGCAAATCCAGATCTAGATCCCGATGCAGAAAGCAGGCGCAGGCTCAGCTGTGAGCGAGCAATTCATTGAAATTCATTCGCTTTCGCTTGTGGATAAAATAAGTGGCTGGTTGGCTGGGTGAAAGAGAAAAAGCAAGGCATGACGTCAGTCGCATTGATGTTGTGGCTGGGCTGAAAGGAATGGCACAAACGGCTTCGCTGCTCCCGTGTCGGCGTAGGGGAGGGTGATCAGTGGGGCGGGAGTGGATTGGGGTCTTTCGCTGCGATAGTTTCCATAGTGTAGCCTGCCTATTTGAATTGCTACCTACGGTGGTAGAGAAATGGAGTTGTACTATAGTGATTCGGCTTCACGCTTGGAATTGACAGAGCGGTGAATGATAGATGGATCGAACTTCACTCGGGTACTTGGGACATATATGAGCAGTATGATACCGGTATGTTCCTACAGAATTGTCACTAGACGATCTTTGATAGATTTAGTGTGCGTTGTTAAAGGGGATTCTCCTGCTTCATCTGCATGATGTGCCGAGTAGCAGTGGAGGCGGCATCGCAACGAAAGCTTGACAAGATCGACGGGAGGGATGACGATGGCCCGAATGCACTCTTGGATAGAGAGAGCAAAAGAAATTGAGAGAATTCCGGTGAGAGATAGAGAGAACGGCAGAATTGATCGTGGATGGTGTTGTGTGGTGATCGATCAATATGGAGTTGTTGTGGGGGACTGGATATTACGTCATCGCCAAGCTACAGCCCCTCATTGCTCGACATTGTACCACTAGAGCTCTCACCAGCCACAGCCACAACCTCCACTGGTACCTTTTCCCCCTTTCTCGTATCGTCTCCCCCTCCCGCAGGCATGTCAGGAACGCTGAACAAGCTCTTCGAAAAGGGCAAAGCAAAAGTCAAGGAATTCCAGAACCAGCCACACGGCGGCGGCGCTGGAGGTGGCTATCCAGGCCAACAGCACCAACACCATCAGCAGCCTCAGCAACACCAGCACTACCAGCAGTACTCCGGAGCTCCTTATCCCCCGCAGCAGCCATATCCCCCACCAAACAACCCACCATACCAACAGTACCAACAGCAACAGCAATATCCCCCACCCGCACCTTACCAACAACAGTCTCCTCCGCCTCAATCCCCCCATCAACAGCAACAATGGGGACCACCGCCGAATCAATGGGCTCCACCGTCACACCAACAGCCGCAATGGGGCCAACCGCCCACGCAAGCGCTCTCTCCTCCCCCCGTCCCACAACATAGCAAACCACAATCACCGCAACCTCCGCCTATTCCGCCGAACCACCCCGTCTCGCATCCTCCTCCCCCCCAGCCTCAGCCTCAACCACCACCGCCCCAGGGCGCCCTCCCTCAAACCACAAGTGGGGTGTACTGGAGGCCCTCATTCGACCCTTTGACGCCCGTCTCCCAAAATTTTGAACACGAGCTGGGCGACCACGGATGGGGTAACAACGAGAAGCAGAACTACACAAACAACCCCGCCAACTCGTTCCACCATAACAACCGTCTAATCGTCCGCGCCCTTGTTCAGAATGGTACCTACACTAGTGCACGCCTATCAAGCCGCCAAACCCTGGCAAGAGCACGCGGCTATCTCACAGCAACAATACTGGCTCCATGTGCAGAGGGCATATGGCCAGCATTTTGGGCGCTGCCCAAGGAGCCTTTCCAGTGGCCCAACGACGGTGAGGTGGACATTATGGAGAGCTGGAATGGCGACTGCGTAAACCACTCATGTTTGCATTGGGGTCATTACAACGGAGAAGACTGGAACAAGCACAGGGTCGTCGAGACCAAGCTGCATGATATGCCCCACCAACCGCATACCTTCGGTTTTGCATGGATAGAGGAGGATGGAATCCCGGATTGGAGAGGTAGAATGATTTGGTATATCGACGGGCGACCAATTATGAAGGGCAACATCCCGGCTGGAACCAAAAGGATGGAAGAATTCCGCTTGCTGATCAACGTGGCCATGGGCGGCAACGTATGCGGGGGAAAACTTCCAAAGGACGGATATTATGACCTAGTCGTTAGCGATTTGATAATGTGCGATGAACCAGTGGGTGGATGGGGGGAGTTCGAACGGGCATGGGGCGCCACTCCGGAAGGGAAAACCATGTAGAGTGTGCAAGATGGGAGTATAGACCGAGACATGCCACGAGGGCTGCGCCTATGTCTGAGAGTTCACAGCCAGTCGGACGTACAGATTTGTTGGCATAATTAAACGCTTTGCATATTTCTTGCAGCGAGGCAGCAATTCTCCCTGTGGCGTTCGATATCGGATGCTCTCATTGGGCGCACTGTTCAGCTCCACCGGTCGCAGCTCTCGGCATGCATAAAACCTCCAGCGATCGTGAGGGTTATCCCACGCTCCCTGGAGAAGCGGACACAATTCTTCGGTTTTTGTGATTCTCGAAATTCGAAAAAAATGGCTCGCAGTAAGAGCGCATCAGTCATGACAGTCGATTGTTCGAACATAAATGCCTCCCCTCAACCCTCCAAGTGCACTCGTCTAGCTGCTCACCCTGATACAAGCTCCCTTCTTCTCCTCATTGGAAGTATCCAATCATACTATTTCCACCATGATGGGTCAGCCTGATCCGACCTTAGAACCCGATTGCTGCCCAGTCCTAGGCGATCATGAATCGTACCATACCGCAGCGCCGGGAAATACGAGCGAATCTTTCAAAGCGCCTTCCCCTTGGTTGACCAACCTGTCTCATCCGATTCTATTAAGCCCTGTCAGCTCGGTGAATGGATCTACCACTGTCTGTGATGCAAACGCGGTACCGGTGGGATCATGGTCTGCAAGTACCTGTGTTAACAGTACTCTCGATCACAGTGGGTTGGAGTGCAAGTCACTGCCTTCTAGTGAAGGACGTTCCTCCTTCCCACTTCAAAATGCCCCATCCAAAGGAGAGCAGTTCAGCCACTTCCTGGAAAAGCTGAATACTACGTACCAATCCGATAATGCCGAGAAACTGGATCATTTTCTGGGTGTTGGTGATGCACCTTGGTCTCAGTATAATTTAAGGGTAATTCCTATTTCTCTTTACCCCATCTTTCATGTTCTGCAATGCAAACGTCTATTTATTACTTGTTGATGTTAATGAAAAATTAGTTACCTGGCTCAATATGCGCTATATGCGGAGCTCCTTTCACTAGCCCAGACCATGAAGAAAGTGTCAATCGTCACATTCGAAGTGCGCACCCATATCCTGGGAAAAACTCATCACTTTTAAGTAAGATTTCTATCCCTTGACCCCATTGGCTGATTTCTATGATGCTCCATTTACGCCTGGAACTGATCCTTTCTGGTGGACGCAGGGTCTAGCAGTAGCCTTACCAGCCACGCAAAATCGATGCCAGTCCGCACTTCGAAAGATCAAGATGTCACTGCCGTAGGATCATGGCCATATGACAATGGCAGGGCAAGCAGGAAGATACCAAAAGCTGCCATTCCTGCAATTGATCCGCTCTCCGGGCCTCGTCTAATCCTTTGCGATCATCCATACATACCACACGATCGGCTCTTATTTCTCCTCAACAATTTGAACCCTCGAGTTTATCCTGAAAGAGCGAATAACTTCTTCAATAGTCTGGATATTGTTACTGCTAACCTTCTCGAAAGATTGTAAGTGCAGTCTTCACTTTCTGCCTTACGGCTGTCCACTAACCACGCACAGTCCCGACGATGTTCTAGCTCAAGGAATGCAAAATGCCCTGGCTCGCCTAGAGCAGCTGTACCAATTGAACTTCAGTCGGTTTGCATCCGATTTCAGCCAATGGGCGTCTACGACATATCCAGCCTCAAATACATGCGCTTCACTCGAAAATCAAGAATATACTTCTGCATCGTGTGCACTTGGCTCATCAAAGTCGGGTGCTCCTGGTCGGGATAGAATCTCGAAAAGTGACTCCAATACGAATGAGGATGGAATTTCGAGCTCCAATAATCCTCGGAATGCCCAGGAAAATAATGGTCGCCGGAAAAGAGGTCGATACTCTGCTCGACTCTTAGCATGTCCCATAAGGAAGGACTGTCAAATCAATGCCCAGTATTCATCATGCACTTATGAAGGGACAATTAACATGTGGGGTGTTAGGAAACATCTGACATCTCGCGTACATCGCCGGTACCTTGCGCTCTGCCGCATCTGCTGGGAGTACACCACCAACAAGGAAGAGTTCGAACAGCAGCACACTCCTGGACGCTGTCGACCTACTGCCCAGCCGAGGGGATCTCGAGTTGCGGATCACTGGCTCAGTCTTTACACTACAATATTCCCTGAGTCCTTACGACTCCCAAGTCCATGTAAGTATCACCCGCTGCATTGCGTACAAAACCATTCAGCTCACCTTGACAAGATATGGATGATCCACATTGGAAGCCGAGAGAACCACGTGATAGAAGCACCGCAACATATCCAAACGCCCCCGAGAATGATAACCATTCCTCCACTGGCAATTTTGACATTCCTGCTTTTTTAGGTGATGCTCCAGATAGCCCCGCCTTCGATTCACCTATTCCACATACCTACGATCTAGGACTTACTCCCCAAGATGCCGAAATGATTTGTATGGAACTATTTGCTCGCATGGTTCGAGAGCATATCAACCCGCCACCAGAGTACCATGGTCCCTTCACAGAGCCTCTGATTACTCGCGTTAGTCAGATGGCACAAAACGACGTGGATTCATTTGCCGATCGAGTCTATGCAACAGCCAATGCCCTAATTCGATTCGTTCAATTACATTCTTCTAGACCGGTGATTTCAGGCTCACATGTTTTTACGAGCCCATTTGAAGTCAGCGATGGTGGTGTGAGGACTTTTCCATTGGGAAACTCCCTGCCAGACACTTTCCCAGCTTCGCAGGAGCCGATTAGTCTCGCGAACCCGCTCGGCATTGCACCGACACAGCTACCACAGCCTCATTTGCAGTCTGTAGGTCCGTTCTTGGAGGACTTGACTTTTTGGCAGGGGCCAGACTCATTTCCTATGGCACCGATGTACCCTCAATCCCTTGAACTTGACCCTGTTCCTGCACAACGCTATGCGTCCCATCCATGGCTGATGACGCATGTTTATGATGCATCAATTGTTGATGGGCTGAGGTCCGCGATTTCGACGTGACAGGATCGTGACGACAGCATTTTGATGGGCTTTTGAGAAGTGTTATGAATAACGATTGACGTATTGTACCAAGTGTTTTGGACTACTGTAGGCTATTATGACCTCACAGCGTATGTAGTATTAAGACTTAAGACTTGTAGTGTGGTTTTATAAAGATAGTTACTTCTCAGCCTAGTGGTTGGCAGCAAGAAATGCAAATATCAAGGCAGGACCTAATGTACTTCCTGCGCCAATGTAATCTCTTCCCATCACACTTGCTGATGAGTTGCCCACTGCATAGAGCCCATGAATGACAATTCCGTCGTCTCGCAAAGCCATCGTATGCTCGTCGGTGACGACGCCACCTTTAGTTCCTAGATCACCTGGCACAAGTCGCGCTCCGAAGAAGGGCCCTTTCGAAATCGCACATTAGTTGTTGTTCGGTATACATTGTGGATCTCCGATGAATTTGTCGTAGGGACTGGCACCGCGCTGAAACTTTGTGTCGATACCCAGCTTTTGCGCAAGTTCACCCACGGAACCGGCTTGAACCAAAAGACCACTGTCAAATGCCCATTGTGGCACTATCCCTGGCCTTATCCTCGAGATCACGTATTTCTGCCTGTACTGGGAGTCTATAATTAAGAAGGCTGGAACACCGAGCCCGCACTTCTTCTGATGCTCAAAGACATTATGGACAAACCCGGTATATGGATCTGCCTCGCTCAGGAATCGATCTCCTGCCGCATCGGCAATAATTAAATATGACAGCGCGCGTTTATACTGTGTCCAGTATGGTTTTCCAGTGTTGTCAACAAGAATTGGTCACCACCATGCTTCGTCCAAGAGCTCAGTCGCAGCGCAGCGTCTCATCGCTACGATAATCGCATCGCCCTCGTCTTCCTGAATCGTAAGTGTTTTGGATTTCGCAGCGGAAGAAAGTTGGTATTGCTTCCGCATAGCGGCGTTTCTTGAGAAGCCGCCGGCTGCGAGAATGATGACTCGTTTGGACGTAATAACTTCCTCGTTCCCATTCTTAACCACCACAACACTATTCACCACGCCGTCGCGACTTGTGTCCACCAACGCCTAAAACCTGACATCCAGCTCAATCTCCATGCCCTCCCCAACACACAACCACAACAACTGCCCAACTAAACTCACCCCCATCGTAACCGGCACCCTCCCAAGGACCTTCTGCGCCACCATCCCCACACCCACCACATTCATCGCCGTCAGCAGAGGCTCCAAATCGCCACTCATACTCCGATGCATATCCCCCACCTCTGCAGTATACATAGTAGTATATATCGGATACAACAGCTTCCTCCTCCTCATCCTAATCCTCTCCTTCCAACTCCCAAACGATTCAAATCGATCGTCTGCCCCTCCATCGCCCGCCCACTAATTCTTCGGCCCTCAACAAGCGGGTAGTATTCTGGATATCCTACCGATGCCCTCCACTTGAATCCCTCGCTTTGCAAAAACCGCACCATTTTGGAGCCGTTTTCCAAGGAAGGCGAGTTTTCGCTCTTCGCAGGACGATTTAGTGGGATGGGGTGGGTCGATTGTGTTGCGCATGTATGTTAGCGCTTGTGCAACGCTGTCATTATTATCATCGTTGTTGTCGTCGTTGTGATGATCTCGAGGCGGATAAATACCAGAATTCGGGAGACATAAGACGCTGCTCGAGTATGCTGTTGTAGCGCCTACAACCCGTGTTTTCTCTATGGACGAATGGGCGAGGTGGTTTTTGTCCTGTTCACGCGTGGGACGGAGATGAAAGGCCGCATGTTTTGAACTCGCAAGCTTGCTCGCGCTTGGTGAAATAAGGATGTATTTATTCTGGCTAGATATCTAATTTTCCTTGCAAGGCTGTCAGCAGGTAGAAGCGGGGGTTGGCGTTGGGTTGGCGTTGGGGTCGGGGTAATTCAAGATTTCGGAAATCCGGAAATTCAGATTGCGTTTTGCATGCGACGTAGCATATGAATTTATGTTTACTGGATGGAACGAAGAGGTTGGCTAAAGAATGAAGATGGATGAGCGAAGGTACGAGAAATGTGTTTACGGTGATTGAATTAAGGTTATCATGGGTTCCAATTCCCAGAAGGCACAAAAAGTACTAGAGAAGCAACTTGGAATGACCCATACAGGTTGCACATGGTAATCCGTTCACTGTGTTAGGGCTGACGCTTATGCACCTAGCGAACATGCCCTTTACCTCGTAAGGTCCTTAGATACTGAGAAACCAATCAGAAATGAAGCTTTCCAACGAACGAAATGAGAAACGGGGAACTAGTCATAAGCTGAAAACCTTTGCTAGGATTGTGGCGCAAAATCAACCTAAAGCAGTGGCCGGGCGTTTGCTTATTATGCGATCCAGAGGTTATATGTTTGGGCTGGAAAGCCGTCAGGAATTCAGACATGCTCCGAGTAGAGGGCCATCCTCTCTGTACAGTTTTGATAATGAGCTTACTTTTGCAAATCATAGGAGCACTTGGGTTGGTAAGTCGAAGAGCAGAAACGTAGAAGGCTCAAACTCACAACCACAGTGGATCGTCACAAAAGCGATTTACAACCTCAAATTCCACCCCCTCGCCAAATACCCCGGACCCAAATCCTGGATCATTTCTCGAATCCCGTATCTCATCTGCCTGAACGCTGGCCAGCTTCCCTTCCGCATCAAAGAGCTTCACGATGAATACGGACCGATTGTGCGTGTCTCAGCCAACGAGCTTTCTTTCAACGGCAGCGAGGCCTGGAAAGACATTCTAAGCCGCAAGGACATGCTGCGTCCTCCCCAGTGGGGATCGCGACCACCAGGAGTAGAAGCTCATAACGTCATTTCCGCACCTGCGTCCGATCATGCTCGGTTCCGCAAAGCTTTGAATCCCGCATACTCAGAAAGAAGCGTAAAAGAATACCGTATTACATCAGCGAACGCCCGGACCCACCGAACGCCCACTTTCAGCAGAATCACATAAATTGTTTTAAAGCTATATAACCACATACA
>JAQGEP010000237.1:0-62922 GCA_028476805.1 Acrocalymma vagum
TAATAAATACTTTAAAATATTATATTACTTTTATAAATATAGATACTATTTAGTACCTACGTATAATAAGTATAGAACTAGTATAAGTTATATAGTACTAAAGGTTTTAATTCTATAATAAGTTTTTCCTTTTTAGATATATAGAATCTATAGAAATTCTAGTAAGAGAATAAGATAGTTATCTCTTAAAGGCTTAGAATAACTCTTAAAAAAGGAGAGAAGCTATTATAATACCTATTATAGTTTAGGACCTCTATAGGAAGTACTTAGCCCCTAATAAGGACTAGTTAGGTCCCGTAACCTACGGATATACTCTAAACCCTAAACCCTTAAGCTTCCCTTAAGGATTTGTCTATATATATATTAATACAAGCCTATTACATCTCACGTGCTTTACCTGCCTGCTAGTTATCCCTCACAGTAGCCTATAATCTTTATTAGTATCTAGCCTTAACTAGCTACCTTCCCCTAGCTTCTATAGCTATTTATTCTTCTAGAATAATAGATCTTCTATCTATTATTTGCCTAGCTCTAGGAGTCCTATTACCTTAAGTATGTTACGTGATATGTTAACTACTGCCATCGTTCCTGGGTAGTAATAGCAGGGATCTCTTATCGTCATTGTCCGTAGTTCTTCCGGGTGCCTCCTTATACCAAAGGGGCTGCCTGTAACACCTACTACCTACTAGAAATTACTACTAGTTATAATATTACCTAAGATTATAAAGAATAAGATTATTTTATACCTAGAAGCTCTTAGGCGTAATTACTCAATAAAATTAGAGATTAGTAACTAAATTATAGTACTTTAGTATTTCTTTTATTTACTATAACGTTTGGGATAAGCGAGCGGGGCAGACAAGTGAGCGGGGCAGAGGCCCTAGATTTTAACACTACTACACTTAAATTGCTATCCCTCGCTCCGTAACTTGCTGCCGCACACGGACCACCTCAAGATGTACCAATCGGGCTTAGGCTTGAATACAAAGAAGGCCCATGATCAACAGCACTCATGTGAAATTCACGGGAATCTGAGCTCTATCCTGGACCTGATTGGCCAAAAAGTGGGTGGTCGGTGTGCGGCAGCAAGTTACGGAGCGAGGGATAGCTCTACGTAATAACGCTTAATTAAGCTCTAAAGAAGATAGGGTAGTTCTAGCTATTTTAGCTATAAAAGGAGGTTAGTTACGTAGTAATTAACACGTAATAATTATATATTATATTACTTTATTAATAGTAGATTATTGATATACTAGAATTCCTTATTAAGCTAATTATAAGCTAAAATTAAAGAAGCTTATAAAGCTAGAGAAAGAGGCTATTATAATACGAGGCTAACCTAGATAGGCTAGTGTAATCGTATTTATAGGATATAAAAAGGCAGGCGATATACTAAATATAGAACAAGACTAGCCTGAATAGGCTTAGTGTAATAATGGAACTTAGTAAGGATTGTATTATAATTGAAAGAGTAAATAAGTGATAAGTTATATCTTCCTTTTAGGAGAGATAAGAACTATATTTATATACAATTTAATGCTAAGCCACTAAGCTTTCATAAGTAATTATATCCTGCAAAATAATTCTAAATAATAATTTCAAATACTTATTCCAAATACTAATTCTAAATACTTATTCTAAATACTTTTAGCCAATTATATATTATACTATTATATAGTTGCTTATATAGTAGAACTTTAATTATTATATAATTGAACTTTATTATAATTATATACGTCATACAAAATTCAATGGTACATAATGCTGCGCCACATGTCTGACATGATCTCATGA
The DNA here is from genome assembly GCA_028476805.1 of Acrocalymma vagum. NCBI lineage: Eukaryota > Fungi > Ascomycota > Dothideomycetes > Pleosporales > Acrocalymmaceae > Acrocalymma > Acrocalymma vagum. Next base: position 1,795 of record JAQGEP010000237.1, read on the forward strand.
GCCGTAGCTACACGTACCTCTACCCACCTATTATCTATATATCGTCTCTGCCGGGTGATTTGTCTGGGCTGGCCCGGAAGACCGCGGCTTTGACCTCGTGTTTTGCGACTTGTTCCCACGATAGCTGGTTGTAGCTCGTCGATGCGTCCTCCTCTCCGCACGGCAGCGGAGCTGGAAATCAAGATCTGCAAAGCTCATTGCCCACCGACAGGGGGATATGGTGAAGAGCGACTTTCGAACGAGGCCACGACTGCGGAAAAGGGATCGTCCGACGCTTGCGAACGCGCCGCAACAACTGATCACTGCGGCTCCCGTTCCCATTTCTTCGTCTTTCAAACGTGTGAAACTTGGATAGGCAGACTCAGCCTCGGCAAAGCGGAGGCGTTCGAGGGGCACAGCCAAACAACGGTCCACTCACGCGCTGCTTGTAGTTCGTGCGATCTACTGTAGCGACGACGCATACACCATGGCTACATTCGCAGCCAGAAACTCCATCTATTTTCATCGTGAAGGTTCCTGAAAGCGATATTGACAAAGTAACCGCAGCTGAACTGGGGTAGGCAATCGAGGCAAGCTTGCAGGGTTCAATAAACTGCTCCGAAACCCCAACCTTCAACCGCTTCTTGCAACGCTACTACTTAACTTCGCCGGACCTATCGCTGTTGTGCCTCCGCCTCGAGGAAGCAGGACTGCTCTGGCGGTTCTTCCTTATTAACTGATCAATGAGACAATGCGTACTTTCCAATCTCCTATCCTATCAGGGAACGGCGGTTCGCATACGCTGCAAACCCCGCCTAGAAACTCCGTTTTTGGCTGACCGGTTGACAAATATGACAACACAACGAAAGAGACTGTAACTATGATTTGATCAAAAAAGCCAAAGACTAAAACCGTAGCGACTCGTACAAATGGTCAGGATATACTAAGAGGCATGGAAATATATAATGGAAGCCTTGCTCCACTATGAGTGGCTCAGGCTCTTCAAAACTTATCTTTCCCTGGTGCACTTATGGCGGACCCACTTACTATCGTTGGTGGCATCGCTGCTGTTATCCAGATTGCGGAAGCTTTAACATACCTTACATCTGAATTGAGATCCTGCATTCGTACTGTCCGATATGCACCACAGGAAGTCCAGCAATTCCAGCTCGACCTATCGAACTTCTCCGCAAGTTTACACATGTTCTACAAGCAATCAAATGCATGGCTGGAAGACCTTGAAGATTCGCCAGCAAAAGAGACGAGGAAAGAACATATTGCAGGGCTCATCAGAGAATGTAGAGCAGTGGAGGAAGGATTTGAGGAGCTACTGAGAAGATTTTTTATACGGCCTTGTCATTTCCCGAATATGAACGGCCGTTTTGATCGAATACGGTGGTATTTCCGGAAACGATTAGTAGCAGGTTTGAAGTTGTTGCTCGAAAGCGCGAAATCGTCGGTAATACTATTTGTCATTCTTCAAATGTGCGAAGATCTCCAAAAAAGGGTAGAGGAACTTCAAAGGGCTCTACAGAAGGTACCTAAGGAACTCAAACGTCAATTGTATGTACTATATCGTTCCAGCTAGCCGAGTCGACGCCTACTGACCCAAAACCAGACGTGTCACCAAGCGGCAGCTCAAGGAGCAGATAAAGGTTACACGAGACGCTCATAAACGTCTAATTGAACATGTGAAGGAGACGCCTTACTCGGACATCCCGCTAATCCCAGACGTTCGATCGATCATAGGCGAAACCCGGGCTGTGGAACAGTATGTAACCAGAACTCTTCGAAGAGAAAGCCGCAAGGTTCAGCAGCTGTTGTCGACGACCGAGCAGCCGCGAAACTCCCGGTCTCTAGATCTATCGCCAGATTTACAGCTTGCGTCTCGAAGACCTCGTAGCCCTCAACCCTCATCTCCGGCCCTCAATGGATTACGCGATTCTTATGTAAGGACGGCCAGTCTTGCGACGTTGGAGCGCACAAATTCACATACAATCTCGCAGTCTGCAAGTTCAGAATCAATTAACTTGCTAAACAACCTGGAAACGAGAGAGAATCAAAGTGGCGCGCAGCAAGCAACGTTGTTTTCCACATCATCTCTTCCGAAGGCATCAAGCGTGTCGTCTCAGCCATCTCAGGTCACGGGGCCAAAAACAGTTGGACCAATAATTCATGACGATGGCAAGGAGATAAGAGAGAGTTACGGAGCGTGGCGAGTAGATGCAGTCGAGGAATCGCTCCCATCCACGGATTCAAACCACAGTGTGGCAAATATGCCCGCACCGTTGTCCCGACAAGTACGACCACCGAGGCCCATTGGAAGTTTTTCGGACAGTTCTGAACGAAATGACTCTGTCGAAACTATGGCGGAGCCTACGGGGAATGACCAACAAATACCAAAGGCGGGGACCAGCCCTTATAAAGCTGTACCTCCGTTCGTCAATGACGACTGGAAAGGAATTCGCCGCCGACCGTCGACATAATTTTAGAATACGGTCTGCGAGAGTTATCTTCTATGTTCGTTCATCCTTGCGCTGCTATGACATACCTGATTGCACTCTTTTTGGGAATGGGTATACCTGGAGGGTCTAAGTACTTTGGTACTTTCCGTTCTCTGTCCTCAATCAAAAGTTGATAAACTCGTCCTTAATCTCTACTGGTATTGTATGGTTGCCGCGCTGAATGTCTTTCACTTCGTACAAAATCTCCCGTATTTCATCGATAGGGGCGCTCGACCATTGAAGTCCCCGGAGTCTACATGGACGCTGTTGTTCGCGAGAAGCAATTCTACCACCACCTGATGCCCCTTCCCTGCAGCCACCGAGGGCGTCTGGCCATATTCAGTATCCATAACATAGGGGTCAACGTTGTCGTTCGCAAGAAGCAGCTTTACTACGCGTTTTGTCTGCTCAGCCGTGCAGTCGGTGGAGAATCCCCTTTCCGTCCTCTTGTAGCCAGTCGTGCACGAGCTGAAATATGTCCGCCTTGGGATTCTGCCGCCCAGGCACCTTGACGCAGTTTACAATATCGCGATAACTCTGCTCAAACCGCGCCACGTTGCTCGTATGAACCCAGAACACCCATTTCTCGGGCGATCGCTCTCGGATCCGGTATGCCAGGTCGATGGCACGCTGCGACTTGCTTGAGTTTAAATATTAGCAAGTTAGATTACCTTCTAAGGGATGCGAACCAGGCCATCGTCGTAGAAGCCGGAAAAGCAAGGTATCGATATGTCTTAGTCAACGAGGAACCACAACAACCGTAATGTGATTCAGTTGTAGTCTTGGTCGTCGTAAATGTAAGCGGGTTTTAGCGTAGGATTCGGTAGTCACATATTTTGCATTCTACATGTTTATACATCAGCATTTTCCGTCCCTCACTAAAAGCAGTAATTTGGCTTAAACCGTGACATTATTTTTTGGTCGTGAATTAGAGCGCGAATTAAAGGTTGGACAGAGTAAGGCCGCTGCGCCGATCCGAATGGAACTTCAAGAAAAAGCCTCAGGGATTTTTATGTGGGTCGTTCTCGTGGTAGGGATACTAAATAAAGAATACGACGGTGGCCGCTTGCATGCGCTTCGGCGAAGACTCCGGGAGATCCCTAGCGACCTGCACGAACTCTTTCGCGATATTTTAACACGCGACTCCGACAATAGAGACGTGATTAAAAGGTTTATACTCAATTCCTCTAAAGGGCTCACCGAAATTACGACTTCTAAGATTCCGAAAGTACAGTTCATTCATGGGTCGGTAGAGGATTTTCTCCTGAAAGAAAACGGGCTTGGAAACATCTGGCCCGATCTCGGAAGCAACCTTCAAGGCAAAAGCCATGAGCGACGACATCAGACGTGGAATCGCCAGACTTTGCGATAGAAATAGAGCTGGGACTGAACGCCTTCTATGTCTTCAACGAAGTCCCGAAGAGAATCCGTAAGCGCCTCTGTAGTGATCCTACCTGCAAGAAGCCAGTAGCCGGTTGGGGACTGTGGATTGAAGAGGAATTCATGATTCCATGGTACGCTCTCGTTATTCTCAACCTCTTGCCAGTTATCGCGCTTTGTGTCGGCGCTTTCGAGTCATCCGAGCATGGCTTGACACGGCTTGCTGTCAGTGCGTACGGAGTCACGGTTTCTGCCTCTGTGTTTGCGCAGTGGGTTGCTAAGACAAAGGATTCGAAAAGATAGAATTGACTAAGATAGGAGTTTAGATGTGGCTCTAGCTCGACCTTTTACCTGGTGCTGTTTCCGCTGGGTTCAGAATACTGTAATCAATCAATATTCTGGGAAAGCTGCTTTTACCAAAGAGGTTTTGATAACGGGCTATGGGAACGATCTCGCCAAGCTTCCGATATTCATCTTTTATGGTACACTAGAGCCATGCAATATGGTCGCTGACAGCCTTTCATCGAGGTGGATCTAAAATAGTAACATTAAAGAGATGAGGCACAAGTTGCATTCGGAGCTAATTTATATAAAATAGTCCCTAGCTTTGACCTGGCTTGCGGAGTCATTTGGTGGTGTCTCTCCGGGTGGAGAATCACGGAAAGTTGATAACGAGGAACTGATGAGGTACTTGGAGGGATTAAGTTAGTTACTAGATGCGTGGCTATGCATGTGGTGGGTTAAGCCGCAAGTTCACGGTCGCGGCAGGGCTTTCAGTAAAACGGGGTGTGCCTGTCCGTAAATCCTCGTTGAAATTGTCCAATTCCACGGGTTCAAATGCTCGAATCTGACATACTCCAAATCTTAGCATTACGATTCCAACCACTATGGTAAAAGTTAATACCATTTCAGGACCTAATTAGATAAGCGCCTCCAACCATGTAGTGGAAAAGCCCCTTTCTGGCCCCGTATAGTAAACTGAAACGCCATTTTTTAGCCTTTCTTGGAGCTAACGTTATACTCTATGCTCGCAGACGCTCTAGGAGGGCTGGGAGCTTTGCCGCACCTTTCTAAGTAGATGTTCCAGTTCTGCTAGTCCAATATGCCAAAAAGCCAAAATATCCAAGCTGTTGGATTATGCGTAAGTTAACAAAACTTGGAACTAGAGAATGCTACTTCAAAGCTTTCACTTACAATTTGGGTGTCTCTCTTCATCTACGGGTGTTGCCAGACTTGCATGCCCAGCTTGGTGGTAAAGTTGTCAGGCTCCTTTACGGTGCAGGAGCTGTGAGGGCTGATGTAGTAGCAGACCACACCGTAGATATTCACTGTTAGGGTACTACCAGACAAGTTCTCGACCGCGACGGTAGAGTCGGACACGGTCATGGTCGCCCAGCCGGCAGCGGTGGCGACCAGCTTGCTGCCGCTCTGGACGAAACTGGCGGAGGCGACTACACCGCAGCCAGCGCAGCCACATTCTGCGACGCAAGTATCGGCCGCCAGAGCGGCGGGGAGGAAGAAGAGGATGGCGGTGGAAGCCTTCATTTTAGAATGCTGCTTAAGTTTGGAATCTTCCGAATATGATGAACGAGATGTGTGCTGAGGGCTGATGAGGGAAGCAGACAAAGCTTTAGAGCTAATCCCCAGGAATGGGCCACCTTAATAGACATCTACACTTATTCATCAGCGTCGTTATCCCTAACTAAAGCTTTCTGGGCATGACAAATTACTTCGTTAATTATCATATATCCGTCCGGAATCGGGCTATTTCTGCATTTTAGGCACCGCTTTTAATACCGTATGTAAAAGAAAAGTGGGTAGTGTTGTACCAGGTTAAGTTTTTAGACTCAGACCTTCCAGGTTTGGCAATTAATCAATAGTTCATCATATGAGTTAATTTATCTCACGACCCCAAAGGGAACACCAAAACCGTGACCCGACCCATACTGTCTGTTAGGACCTGAGAGGGAGTAGGACAGGTTACAGCCGATAGATAAGGCAGTCGGACGACGCCCCGCGCGTACGTCGCGTACTTCACATACGTCACATAAGCCTGTCACGTGACTCTAAGTCACGTGACAAACTCACGAACTCACTTGTAAGGAAGTAAGCTAGACTAGTATATAGATCTACACGATATCCTCCTAGATATTATGTTTAATCTAAGTTACTCTGAGTTACATACTAGTTACTACTATGCTCTTTGTGCCAACATCCCATCTCGTACAAATAACTCCGCGAAAATCAACCCTTAGACCTTTCAGTCTTAACAATACGTTAGGGAAGAGGACTATAAAGGTAATAGTTCTAGTTACAGTAGGGTAGAGGCTACAAGTACATTAACCTTAGCCTTACAAATAGCGGCGTAAAGGTTACTAATAAAACGCTCCTTCTACTGCTCGAACTGGTTTTAAACTTCTAGCTATTTCCGCGTCGCTAGTTGCACTATCCCGTGTATTTCGAAGGTTACGCCGTCTATATTCATAGATATGGACGAGTAGTTGCGTAGTATCAATCTATCGTCTTTAAACCAATCGTCGCTCGCGCTAGATTGCGACGCGCTGTTCTCTTCCTCCTAAACCAGATAGTTGCTGCCGCACTCGACTTAATCTTGCTGGCCAATTCTTTTTATTTAGGTAATCTCGAAGCAGAATCCCTAGAATGCCTTAACGGCCGAAGAAGTGTTAAGAGCTAGGAAAAAGGAACGCGGGGCGAGCGTTACTTATGACTGGCAGTCTGTAACTCTGTACACGTACCTACAGAGCCACCAGGCGCTTGGGTATATTACTAGTAATACATTCAGTAGATAATCCTCATCGTCAATCTAATATTCTGATCCAGGAGTTACGATTCATTGTCGATCACCCCAATCACCACGGCCTTATCCATTGCATTCCTATTGACTATAACCTGCAACCCCACAAACGGCTTGCCTCCCAAATACAAAGGCACGCCCCTTACACAATTAGTTTCTATCTATAAGGTAGTCTAGGCTTCTTATATAGACTAATTACCTTGTGTTCCGCTTAAGTTATTTATACAGGACATAGTAAGAGCCTAGGCGAATATATTCAAATTGCTTAGATCCTGTCTATTCATTGCCAGCATAGTCCTCTAAGGAATCTTAACACAATATCGACTGCCGTCTCCGCCCAAAGGCCGGCATCTAAAACTACACCTATATGGCCCACACGAAACCCCACACTATTCATCCCTAAAACGTTACTTCGTCTCAAAAATCGTCCCAAGTTAGTTGGAACGCATGTGCAAAGCAAATGATCGGCAGGGTGTGTAACTAGTGGCAATCCAATTATTGCTCATATATTTGCTAAAATTCTTGAAAAGATCCATAACGCAGGCACCAGGGAATGTTATTCACGGATAGCTATCCCGCAACATCGTTTCCTTTCCCAAACATCAAACCAGAGTAACTGTCTTCTTCGCCAGCCCACTGATGAAGTTCTCCCAGCCCCTACTCTTCCGCTCTTCCCCTTGGCCTACCACATCAGGTCCAGTATAACTACACATTCCAACCCTCTGAAAGCAGTCTTCGTCACTTCTTGATTGCCTGCTCACTTTCTTTAACAAAAGCCCTGCAGTAAGTTTTTCATCCTTTGCAATATCCTGTTTACTTACAAACAAGAAAAGGTATCTCTCGTTGAAGTTAAGCTTGTCCCACTTCTCGCCTTCGTTGATATCGTGTCTTAAACAAGCATCTAATACCCAGCCTTTCGAAAGGTTTTTCATGTTAGCAGGGAGTAATGTATTAGCGATAGATGTCTCCCTTCCCTGTTCCTTATGCAACCACTCTTCCCTCTCCACGATTGAACAGTCTCGTGCTGGGAGTTTCGCCACCCAATGCCTTGGGTCGTGGTATAAGAATAGTCGATATTGCTCCTTGATCTTGGATTTAACCACTTTAGCCCAGCACAGAGGCCCGTTAAGTATGATGCGAGCTTCTTTAACGGGTCCGAATGGATTGAGTTCGCTCGTGAGTTCGAAGGTAATATCTCGCATCTCGACACAATACGTCTTCGGCAGTTTAGGCCAGCGTGCATACGCAGACTCTATCGGGCCAGTAATAGAAGCCCACGACCATGTCGGCGCGCAATACCTCTCAATCCTCTTACTTCTTAGATTGTTAGAAATGTCCCGGCTCCAAAGCAACTCTGCTGGTAAACCTTCCTTCCACAACCCACAAATATACGTCATAGGGTTGTCACTTGATTCTGATACCTTGGCAGCCATGCCAGCGATAGCAGGCAGCCGATCTGTATGGTATGTAAGTTTTCTCTTAGTGAATCGTCTTACAAGTTCGGGCCAATCCGGCGCTGGAGGAGCCCAACCCCAGCCTTCATATGTGACCTGACACTCGCAGCGACTCATAGTGCGACATTCGAAGCCCATTTCACACGCACCAAAGACAAGTTTTCTACGCGACACGGTTCGTTCTTGGAACGCCCACCCACGAGTTGACAGTTTAGATGGCACAGGCCTGCCTTTTACAATCGGTAGGTGGATGACAGAATCTGGGTGAGCAGGTTTTCGGCGGCGCATATAGATGCAGTAATCCTCATCGGTATTCAAGTCAAAGCAGCGAATGCGAAGCGCAGAATTATCTTCTAGTTGACGAGAGTCGCGATGCAGAAAGCCCGAGTTACAATCTTTTGCTGCATCTGCTTGAATGACGAAAAAGGCTTCTTCATAGATGTGGTTCATTTGAGCAGATTCGCGCGCCCAGTCTTCTGGGGAGTCTTGGAGGATACAGAGGGCATCAACCCAGAGATAATTTACGTTAAAGGTTTTTGCTACAGTGATTGCGTCTCGAATTGTTCGTGGGATGGTATCGCTGGGAATGCATTGTCGCATTTGCTCGATGTTCTCGGTGGTCAGACATAGTGGTAGTGACTTTCCCCAACAGTAGCTGAGCGCTAGGTATTTTCCAGACTGCTTATGAGATTCGAAAATTCGAGCTTGGTTTCCAGAGACATCAATCACTCTTGTTGGAAGCTTTGTTTCAATATCGAAACTATTACAAGCCGTGTCCGTGGTCGAATTGTGACATTCCAGGCATTCTGATAGCCAGCAATTGGCTCTTTCCAAGGAGACTGGATCAAGAGGATGTTGTGATGGGTTGCGTGCTTGCCCTATCAAGGGAAATGGCATAGGGGTTCCTGGTCGCGGTCAGGTCAATAGCGTCTTTTTTTTTGGGTGGCTGTCTCTATATAAGGCATTACCTTCCTCAACAAAAATTGCTACTGTATCACAAGAGCCTTGCTCCCTTCTTCGGTTAAAATTTATCAAATATTCCCCTTCTATTGAACTCCTCAATACTGCATCTCTGTCTTCTTGGTCTCCCACCACAGACTCGTATTTACGAGTGAAGGCTCCCTGAACTAACCGCTTGCACCCGTGGAAAATGAAATAGCAAATCTGACATTCAGAGATTGATTGCTGGAGCGCAGCAGTATCAAAATAGAGCCGAGTTCCCCAGGTTCCAGCTTTTGCATCATTACCATAATTGTAATGGCGGCACACTGGACAGGGCTCAGTTTTTGCCCTAATAGCTCCAAGGTTAACTTCAAAGTCTGGTTCGGCCGTCCAGGTCGCCTTCCACCCTTCTCTAGGCTGGCTCCGCTTCAGGCGTCTACATATGGCGCAAGTGGAGCAGCTATCAGAAAGATCGTTGTTGAGCTCTGGGCCAATCTCGGAGCATTCTTCGGAAGCCGTCTTAATCTGAGTAGACGGCCGTAGAGGTAGCAACATTGATTGACCAGTGTCCATTTGTGTATAAACGATGTGGGCAATCGTTAGCTGAGATAGAGGGCAAGCTGCCTGCATTTATATTATTCAAACCCCGCACCTCGTATTTTGGATGAACGATATTCGTATCACCCAAATGCTATTCGCGCATTCCCTAACAGCCGCGCTTAGGATAACGTAATAATTTAACGACCCGCGCATGTGTATGTATGTGTGTGTGTGTGTGTGCGTTCTATTATGGCCATGCACCCTAACGCGTTTTATCACTCGTCCGGCCACCCCACCAAGAATTCACGCGTCTACTACATAACCATCGCGATGTCACCCACACAAGATATTCAGGAGCTCCGAAAAGAAGGCAGAATTACTCTATCAATACAAGCGACTCGGACTAAGCAGGTCTTGGGTACTCGAAAGGTTGCAAGGTTATATAGCGTCCCTCGAACGACTCTCCCAGACAGTATTAATGGTACCCTCCCACAAGCCACTGTCAATGCCAGGAAATGAAACCTATACCCTACTGAGGAGCAGTCTCTTGTTCAGTGAATACTAGACCTTGACCAACGAGGATTTCCGCCCCAGATTATCGATGTACGGCAGATGGCTGATTGTATTTGACAACGCCGACGACATGGACATATGGACAGAGGAAGTAAGCATGTCGGCTGGCTCCGACCGTCAGATCAACTATCTGCCCAAGAGCAAGCACGAATCGATCCTGTTCATGACCCGGAGTCGAAAGGCGGCGACGAAGCTGGCCGGCAAGGATGTGGTCTTGGTTAGCGAGATGGATGGATTATGGCACGGCAAATGGCCTGCTTGAGAAGTCCTTGATTGACTAGGACATGCTAGAGGACGAGCAGGCCACGGTAGACTTGCTCTTTAAGCTTACGCTTCACCCACTCGCTATAGTCCAAGCAGCCGCATATATTAACGAGAACTAGATTAGCCTCCCAGAGTATGCAGTACTTCTTAATTATACAGAGTAGAACATCATCGATGTGTTGAGCGAGGAGTTCGAGGGCGAAGGGCGATATGAAGATATCAAGAACCCGATTGCAACGACCTGGCTTATTTTGTTTGAGCAGATCTGGACGCGCGGCCCGCTCGCGGTAGAGTATTTGTTGTTTATGGCGTGCGTTGACGTGAAGGATATCCCGCAGCCACTGCTCCCGCCAGCACAGTGGGCCAAGAAGGCGGTTGATGTGATTGGGATACTGAGCGCCTACTCTTTTATTAGCAAGTACAAGACAGGCTAGCTGCTGGATCTTTACTAGCTTGTTTATCTGGCGACAAGGAACTGGCTATTAACGGAGGGATGTCTTAGAGAGTGGATAGGTAAAACTGTAGAACGATTAAAGGAGATGTTTCCGGACGACCACCACACGAACAGGACCGTGTGGAGGACGTACCTGCCGCACGTACGCTATGCTCTAGGGTTAGGCCTAGAGGACGTAAGAAGTGAAAAGATGGAGCTTCTCTAGAAGTTTGGGAAATGCGCCCGCAGCGACGGGAGATACGAGGAAGTAGAGAAGGTGTTCGTAAATGTAGCGTGGATTCGAAAGAATGTGCTGGGTGCGGAGCACTATTCTACGCTGCGAAGTATAAGATATTAAGCATCCACCTATAGGAGCCAAGCCCGATAGAAGGAGGCAGAAGAGCTTGGGGTGGAAGTAATGGAAACTCGTAAGAGGCAACTCGAATAAGGCCATCCCTCGGTGCTGAGTAGCATGGCTAGCCTGGCGTCGACGTTTTGGAATCAAGGGCGGTGGAAGGAGACCGAAGAACTGGACGTGCAAGTGATGGAGACGAGAAAGAGGGTGCTTAGGGAGGAGCATCCTGACACGCTGAACAGCATGAACAATCTCGCGTTTACATTTAACAGTTAGGGACTTACAAATAAAACAATCTGTTATGGTTCTACTAAACAGATTCACGTCATATCATAGGAGACGGGGAACTCGGGAGGCCCATCTTCGCTCCCTAGATAAATAGGAGATTAAGTGGCTTAATAGAAGTACATAAGGACCCTAAGGATTATAACCTAGACATATAAGAAGGTTACGTAGTAGTAGGATTTAAAAATTTATTAGATTAGGGTCATAGGAAAAGACAGAAGATTCTGCATGCTGAGGCCGAATGATAGACAATCGAGATAACGAGGCTCATAGCTCTTCATTGCCGCTGCTCAGTCGGGCTTCGGCCCCTCAGCCATCACTTTAAAAGCGATCTTTTCCAAGGCGGCCATAAGGTCCACTTGATATTCCCTGTTGATGATTAGAATTGATGTGACGTGCACCGCAACAGATGACATACTCAGTCAAAGGGTCATCGGATGTTCTAGTCAACCATCGATCCGTCGATCTAACTGTCTGCCAATTTCCGACTTCAACATCGCGCTTGACCTGTGCTCTTTTAGTCATAATCGATGCTGCGACACGATTGTCTTACACCACGCCACCATCCCTGAGGCAACTGAATATCCCGTAATAATTGTCTAAGGAGGAAGGCCAGCTTATTATATTGGTACCATAAATTTGAAGCCAATGTCACAAGGGCGGGCTCCCACCATAAGGCCTTACTGGGATCATGTTCAATATATTCTCGGCCGTAAAGAGCTGGTAGACGTTCTTTCATATAATATTGGATAATATCGGTCCACCGAGATTGTATTTCCTCGAAATCTGATTTTCTTATCCACGCCATATATAGTTGCTGCGTATCTAGCCTCATTTCAGTTCCGAGCGCGACAAGAGCATTGATCTGTGGTAGTCCGATGATAGACTCTGCTTCTGCATTCGAGACCAAGAGGGCTTCGAGAAAGATCGTCTCGACTGATTTTGTATAGTCGAGCTGTTCGAGGCCCCTTCCGAATCGCGCTGGGGTTGTAGGACGTACGTCCTTGCACATCAGCTTAGCTGCATCGCGAAAAACCGAATCGGTGCTTTGGGCGTAGTCTATCCTAGTTCTCAGTTCAGGCGCAAGTAGACCCTGCAAGCCGTACACCTTGTTTTTTGGATTCTGGCACTGGCTGGTACTAAAAGTCATAAGTAGATGGGTGTACGTGTATGTTTTGGCCGATAGAGCATGTTCTACCAGCCAGATCAGTTGGCGCGGCACCAAGTGTTGGGATTGAGGGGGAAGTTGCGGCATGCTGGACAAGCAGAACCGTCTTAACTCATCCCACGAAAGCAGAGTTTCCCCACAAATGATACGGATGTATCGAGCCAGCATAATTTCTTGGACAATCCAGAGTCTTTTCCAGTATGGGTTCTCGAAAAAGCATTCCAGTGCGTGGATAGGCGGTGGAGTTGGTTGAATGCAGACCTTGTTACCGGAGTTGCACTCCTGATGTCGCTTTCTGTTCCTGGTCGGTGAACAGGCGGTTCTCTCTTCGTTGTAGCGTCTAAGACCAGACTTCAAACACCCCATTGCTGCTTCAATGTTGGTATTGGATGGTCCCAGCCATATATAAACATAGATCGCCTGCCGATAGATGTCGGACATCATCTTCACTTGATGATTGCGCTCATCGATCACCGTTTGGTTAATGCGAACCTGATCGACCCATAGCCACTGCGTTTCGCCCTCGAAAGCGCCATTGCTCTGGAATTTGACGAGGCGCGCTCTGAATGCTTCGAAGAATGCGTATAGATTCAGTCGCACTTCCAAGGACCGGCCATTGATGCTGATGCGCTTCAGCGGTGTGGGCGGTCCCCACACATAGGAGAGAGCCCGATAGTCGGGGATTGTATAGTCGTCGAGATAAGCATTCTTGAGTTGACATTTGATTTCGCCGCAAGGTTCTGGGACGATGGAGATGAGTCGGATCTGCTGCCTGGTATTGTCGAGTGGCTCATGCGTAAACCTGACGTCCGTGCCTGCCATTCCTTCGAAGATGGGTTGAGGCCAATAGGAACAGGGTTAGTGTTTGGAAAAATGTCTGACAACTACAAAGACGGCAAGAAAAGATATGTAGAACTCTACAGAAGCAGTTCAACTGCTGTAGCAGCCGACAGGGCTATACAATATTTGGCTTACCTACGCCAAGCCAACCTGGCTCTCGCCATTACGCAAGCACGGCTGAACACGGCGACACACCAATAATGTATCATCCTTCTATATAATCTCAGGAAAGAGGATTCGATCCCCAAAAGTGATTTTGGTATAATGTTATGTCTTTTTATGCTTGGCGTAAAAGATTTTGCTTAAATTACAGAAAAATGCATATCCTCGCTCAGCCCGTGCGATTAAGCTGTCTAGCCATTGCGACTCCACATCCGGCATGCTCAGCCACTGCCTGATTTGCGGTTGGATTAAGAATCATGGAATGAATATATGCAATCTCCTGTACTGTGCGTTGTGAGGCTGATCAATCCCGAGGCCGTTTCAGATGAGAATATCTTGCAGTTCATCAGGCCTCAAAGAGGAAACACACACTGTCGACGCGTGAAGTCATGATGGTGAACCGCAATACGACTTAGAATGAAACAAAAATGGATAATTAAGCATAGATAATAAGTATTCAGAGAATAGCAGCTTGGTTAAGGTAGTCCTGGTCAATTAACACAAAGACATACTCAGGACTTCCACCTGTTGATCATGTCGTACCGAAACCTAGCCAAAACTTTCCTCTATTAATACGAGCCCTCGAGATGACCCAATCAACGATGCAAATCCCCGTCCAAAACGCCTGCCTCATGACGAAGATCCAGGAGCCTGAATCACGTATCAAACTTGATAAAAGTCAGCAATTTTCCCTCCTTTGGTTATAACACACTCTAAAGCAGAATAGAGAGACGCATACCTGCCACTTCTTGAAGCCAGTGTTCCTATCCGACTCCCTCGGCGGCGCTCGAGTGGCCATCTTGGGCTCATTGACGCTCATGTACGCTTGAGCAAGGGCAGCACATTCTTTCTTATGTGCTTTGAAATGCGACTTTTGACACTCTTTGCTGCAGTACGAAATGGTGTGGCATCTGTTGCATTGCTTCAATGTTTCTGGGGCTTTATCGCAGTGTGCGCACTTGGGTGATGGAGTGTTGGCGGAACTTGATGCATTATCGGCTGCGACGAAGTAGTTAATTTAGTCAGAGAGGCGGATTATTTGCAAGAGATGAGAAGGTAAGCCACTTACCGCTTGTTGTTGGAGCGGTGGCGCCGTTCGCATCCGATGGCTGGTCCATGATGAAGTTTTTTCTTCTCTTGTCGGGTACACACAACGGCAAAAAGCCTTCCCACAGAGAGAAAAGGAGAGTGATTCTACTCAATAGCCTAAAATGCGCCGATGGGTTTGGCAGGAAATAGATCAGTCACGCGAAAATTGTCAGATAGACTGTGCGGAGCTTTTCAACAGCGCTTACCCAGGTGATCCTAACGGCTCACTTGTAAAGTGTGGCTGATGCCTCAGCCACACACGTGACAACGCCCCAGTCTTACCATACGTATTATTCACCGACACCGATTTATCCATTCACGTCAACAGTCGGCTAATCTACTTGCTCCGATAGCGAATCTATCTCCATCTATACCTATCTAAGGAGGGTATGATTAATTTCATTAATAACTATCTATTCTCTCCACTGTCTTTACAATGCCGCCGGAGGTGTCATTCGCGCAGGCTCGAGTAGATAATGATATCGCTTTGCTGAGGAATGCGCGCGGGATCCTGAAAGGTACGATGGGTGTTAGGATTATGAGATACACGAATGAAAATGCTCTATCGACACCTGAGTATAGTGTTGTTAGTAGCGTCCGAGACACCAAACCTGGTATGTAATCGCGTTGTAGACAAAGCTGAGGCACGAGCTCTTAGCACGTTGAACATTTTAGCCTCGTGGGCGGAAGCGCCTAAGCCATTGTGTCATATGATGGTGTCGAAGTAATCAAAGCATCTTGACGGATATCTGTTGCCGAGGTTGGCTTGTGCCGTATCGGTTTCGGTGACATATCGATTTCGGTGACATATCGATGTCGGGGACACACCGCCCTTGTGAATATCCAACCACCCCAGATTTTTCTAGTTGTAAGAGTGCTATGCTACATCGCGAAAGCTCTGGAAGCCTCTTCTTCTCTACAGAGAAAGTCATGACAATTGCATATTACAATTCACCATTTATATTAATAAACTGTGATCACGGTAAAAAGAGCCCGTTCGCGTGAATAGAGGAACGGCCATGCTGGCGCAGCGCAATGCGGTGGATGAAGAAGCGATCGTAAGCGCGGCAATAGCAATGCATAGCCAAACGTTGCCAGTCACACCAGACCAGTCTCAGAATACAATCCAGCCCCCAAGCTACACATAAGTGCAGTACACCAAAGGAGTGACGATAGGAGAAATGAAAGGCCCCTTAAACCAAATATCCATCAACTCAATGTCCTCCTAGAAAGCTCTCCGTACACCCATCCATTTATCGTCGGGATCCAAAATCCCCCACAGATACCTTACCTTGAGTTGCAATACATGTACTATTTCTAGCACATATTGAACCTTGTTTAGAGCTGTCTTCCTACAATGTATTCGATTATAGGAGCTGTTTGGGCGTGCAGTTACGCAACGCCCATACCAACAAGCACCAAGAGCGCCACATTCATAACCACAATGACACCCCAAATCAGGAGTGCAAAACCCGTGATAATCCAACCATTTCTCATCTGAACATGTCGTTCTCCCTCGACACCAGCCCCGACTAGCCCGTTGTCTTCACGGACAGCCACTTTCATGTACCTGCCACGGCAGGTAAACCAAATCAAGGGGGCGCTGACAAAGGGTAAGATAACGCTCAGCGCCACCTGAGAGCCTTGGAGGGCTTTTCCAAGCCCCTCCCGGCCAACTGCGCCGGCGATAATGATGCTGGGTGTGATGCTAATTGAACGGGTGACGAGGCGACGAAGCCATGGTTTAAGTGACCAGTTGAGCTGGCCTTCTGAGACTATTTGGCCGGAGATTGTGCAAACAATCCCCGCCGAGGTACCGGACAGTAGCAAGGCTAATGCAAACAAGGTACCGGCAACAGGTGCAATAGATTGAGAGAGGAGATGGTGGATCGAGAAGAGGTCCGCGTCGTCGGCTTCGGGGAGCCCGTAGAGAGATGCCCCAGCGACAATTAGGATGGAGCTGTTGACGAAGAGAGCAAAGGTAAAGAGGGAGATTGCTAATTCGACAATGCTATATGATAAGCATGATTGAATGGCAGCCAAAGAGGGTCTGTATTTGATTCGGTCGTTGTCAGAGTCTGTTCCAAGCACTTCCGCTGTGCTGTTGATCTCATCAAATTCGCGAAGTCGAGGCTGGACAATGCCGCTCCCTAAGAAAAGGCTGTGCGGCATTACAGTCGCTCCAAGGATACCACAAGACTGATACAGACTTTTAGTTGTCAGTAGAGGCTCAATCTAGCTGTTCAAGGCTCACTTACGCCTGTGACTGGACTAGGGTAGAAGAGGGCAGATAGCCGCGGAAGACGTCCCCAACAGAGGCTTTGATTTTGGTGAGTTCAAAGGCAAAACAGGCAACGACGCCGAGGACTAAGAGCATAACGAAGAACTCAAACGCTCTCAGAGCACGCATTGTACCAGAAGGGCGGTAGAAAATCAGAATAACAAGCACATCGACAATAGAGATAGCGCAGCCCGCAACGAGAGGTACATTAAGGAGGAGATTAAGAGCAATG
The DNA here is from genome assembly GCA_028476805.1 of Acrocalymma vagum. NCBI lineage: Eukaryota > Fungi > Ascomycota > Dothideomycetes > Pleosporales > Acrocalymmaceae > Acrocalymma > Acrocalymma vagum. The sequence continues at coordinate 19,091 of JAQGEP010000237.1, forward strand.
GCGGTACCAATGACCTGTTGTAGTCAGCGAGCATGAAGTCCATGGAGGAACACAGAACAAACCTCTGCAATATCAGTCGCAATGATTGCGGACTCTGCAAAGAAATAAAGGACATAATTGAGCCATGGTGGGAGATGAGCCTTGCAGTTCTCGGCAAGATTCATTCCGGTGACAGAGCCCAGCTTGATGCATAAGGATTGCAGGAAGATGGCGAAAATGTTGGACATCAACACGATGAATAGAAGTCTGAACCTGAAGGAAGCACCTGCCGCAACATCGGTCGCATAATTACCTAAAGCAAGGAATCAGCCAGGGCGCAATTGAAAAGGAAAATTGGCAGGCGTAAAAAAGGTATGCCTACCAGGATCGATATATGCAACAGCGACCATGAAGCCAGGTCCAATGAATTTCGCATATTTGAGCAAGACCTTGGAAGCCTTTCCAACAAGCTTACGAACGGTCGTGCTCCAGTCATCGATCACTCTGCCAATAACATTCCCGCCTGGGCTGCCGGATGGCGAGCCAGCAACGCCAGCAACGGTTGAGTGATGTTCGGCCAGTTCTATGCTGGCTGCGAGCACGTCCACAGGGCCTATTCTGTGATCTCTTTGCAGTCGGGCATTTGCTATACTGTCGAGGTCAGCCCTTGTCGTCGCGTCAGCATTGAGCGCATTTGGGCTTTGGTTCCAGCCCTCGGTGTGGTCGGGATCGGTGCGGGAGGGACAATTCATGGCGGTGGGATAGGGTTAGGAGAGAAGGGTTAGGTTTGCGGGAGGTGGGGAACTGGTCTTTGTATAATAAGCCGGATAATCGACCGGAGCTAAAGGCTGACTTTCTGTCTTCTTTCATATTTAGCTTAGTGTAGTAAGGATAATTTACTGTTAGGAGCGGTGAAAACCAGGACCAATGAACGAATCAACCCGCACAAGGTCAAGCCACTTGAGGCGTGAGAAACGACCCACGATCACGTGCTGCTCAATCACGTGAGCCAGGCCTCTCCCAAGTCGCGGGTGCCACAATCATCACTAGGACGTTGTTATCCATTCGACAAGTAAAAATGCTATAGTAGAAAGACGGGTTTTTCATGACATTGCATAATATGCCGGGAGATAAAGGAAGAGTATCAAAAGGGTGAGATAAAGAAGAACTTGATAAGGCTTGTCTGGGTGATTGTCCATTGACCACCTCGAAGAGCAGAGCTCCTGGGAAGCGTATATACTACAAGATGCCACACAGGAAGCATTTCGCTATATATAAAAACAATATGTAATATACTTATGAGAGGTCGGGGTTTCAAACGCTGTGGAAGGAAGGTAGTCGAGAAAACGGAAGCGAATTGACGAATTACGCTGCAGGGGAAGGGATGGGATCAGCTTTGAGCCGCGAGTATCTAGTGCAAACTACTTTTATTTCTATGCTAAATCCATCCTAAAGAAATTCTCGGCTAAGATAGGTGATGAGATGTTCTGGATGCTGCGTCCTTTGCTGCTTTCTTTGCTGCTGCTTCCTCGGCTATGTTGACTCTCACGAGATACTGGCGTCGAAGTTGTAGGGCTTCGCTGCGTACTGGGCGTCGTGGTTTCCTGTACTTCTTCTATGGCTTCCATCAATGGGTTCCGCCTCGTTCTCTTCAGCCAGTCGCGTGGTTGCCTACGCTTAACAAGTTTCGTTTCCGGCGTAACACTCGTTGCGCTGGGCGAATCTCCTACTTTCGGCGAATAAATCCAAGGCTTGTATCTCCGTATTTCGCGAACTAAATCATAAAAGGCTTTATCGATGTTGAATCTGCCCTTGAGCGACACCTCCAGGAAGGGACAGCCAAATTCTCGCGCCAGTTCCCGGCCTTCCTCGACGCTGACCTCTCTCTCAGCTTCCCTCTCGCAGTGATTGCCGACAAGGATCATAGGGACATAATCCTTGTCCTTCGCTCTCAGGATCTGTTGATAAAACCCTAAGGTTTCTTCAAAGGAACCACGATTAGTGATGCTGTATACAATCATAAAGCCTTCTCCTGTCTTCATGTACTGCTCTCTCATGGCCGAGTATTCTTCCTGTCCAGCGGTGTCTAAGACATCAAGCAGGGCAACTTCATCGTCGATGACACACTGTTTGCGATATGAGTCCTCAATGGTGGGGTCATATTCGTCGACAAAATGAGATTGGATTAACTGCGCAAAATAAATCAGCTTGGGCTAAAAAGAGGGTATCAAACAACATTAATACACACTTACCTGTATGACGATGCAAGATTTGTCAACGCCTCCGCCTCCCATAACAACAAGCTTATACTCTCTTAGGAAGCGGGAACTCCCGCTCGTTCCCCGTTGTCGCGATTTCCAATCTTGAGCAATATCATTGCGCCTGACATCAGGGTTTGAGACCTTTGAAATAGCGGCTTCCTGATCTCCAGGCAGTCGAGAAGGTAAGGAGTCAGCTGAAGACACTTCCTTCTCCGCCGCAATAGCTATCTTGGGAGGGAAAATCGCGTCCGTTAGCGACAGTGCGCTTTCCGTTAGTTTTTCTCTTTCGCCGTTGTCCATATCTAGTGGAAGCTCCGTAGTCCTAGTCTTTGTGGTCGTATTGTAATAAAACTGCGTCGCATCTCCAGTGGCTTGAGGTATCCAAGGGGACGCCTCATTGCAGTCATCCGGCAACCATGCACCATACACGTTAGTCAGGGTGTTGTAAAAATATGGCTTTCCTTCTGGAGTGGCTTGTGGAATCCAGAACGCTGATTTCTCTTCCTCCGTCAGCACGTCAACCGGAGTGGTGTCAATTGATGAGGAATTGGTCTGGATGCGCGAAATTGGATAACGCGGCTTCGTAGCCGGAAGCTCTCGGATTGCAGACTCTGACGAGGACGGCGTGGAGGGTAGATGCTTACCCGCTCGCTCAGCCGGTGAGATCTGCGAGCTATCCCCGAGTAATGACTTATCTGAATCAGCTAGCGTTCCTGGATCTTGTCGATAATAGTGGCCATTGGAAAGGTCGTTCGAACAAATTGGAAGAGCCACGACGGAAATGGCCGAGATGTCAGAAAGGCTGATATCAGACAGGGCTGACCAAGCGTGCGACAAACCTGTCGAGCTTCTAAACGATACGTCGGCGGTCGATCGCCTTGCTTTGCGGTACACCCAGGACTCCTTAAGATCGCGCTCGAATTCAAAGGCACGGATTTGAGATCGAATCGACATCAAGGACGTTCTTGGACTTGTTTGTGAGAGAGTCGAGTTGCTGTCATCCCGTGGGCGACTTTCGAGAAGGGAAAGTCGACGCGACAGGTCTCGATTACTCTGCAGGAGCTGCAGTGTGAGGTCATAAAGTTCTTGACGTTTTGTCATGGCATCCAAATCAGACTCACTGTCGTGTCGTTCGATAAGCGGCCAGTAAGGCTATTATTGTAGGCTCAGGCAACGTACCATTGGAGAATGTTGAGCATTACGGTTATCGAGGACTTGAATAGCTCCAGCCTCGAAACAAAAGTTTCGAGCTCATCCCTTTTGCGAGCCCATTGTATGCGGTTGCGCCGACTCTCGTTCGCAGAACCCAGTTGGGTTACGACAGGCTCTAAGTCGCTGAAGATGACGGTGCCATCGAGCAACGTCGCCCTCAATTGATCGATTTGAATAAGCTCTCTTCGTCGCCGTGGAGACTGTTCTAGGTCGTCGAATAGCCTTTGCAGTGCCTGTAGGATGAGGCGTGAATCTTTGACCTGGTTTTGTATTGTGCGCGCGATGTTCTTGGTGTCTTTGACGTTTGAGATGAGAGGTCCTAGAGTCTCGGCCACCTTCCCCGCCGCAGCAATGATACCAATGATAGATGCGGCGACGCTCAGGGGATCACCCATACTGTCCAGAGGGCCGAGATTGTGTGGCAAGCAAATAACAATACAGAAATATTTGCGGCCTTCTTTATGCCTGCCCATCGCTATCCCAGCTGAGGCGACATAGCCACCGCCATTGGGGACAGGAGGCAGCCTTTTCGCATCTGCCTAGCGAAAGAGAACGAGGGCAACATGGGTCGTGGTCGTCGAATTAGAGTAGGTATATTCAGCCACAGCATCAATAGCCGAACACTCCTCCCGCTGTCCTCGATCCTCGATGGGCTGAAGACTCACTCAGAGACACTCAGAGACACTTCATCTTCTGGCCGTGGCAGCGGTCACAGGCAGCACGCGGTGGTACAATGCATTGTTTTGTCCAGTCTCAAGTCAGATTAACTAGAGCGTCGGCCTTTGTTTTTTCTTTTTCTTTTCTAGGTATTAACGGTTTCTTTTCATTTTATTTTATTTTTTTGGCTTGCTACTGACATCTGATTAACTACGCCGCATCATAGCATTATAAAAAGATGTGGGGTTATACAGCGGCGTAGTCGCTGTGCCTCCATAGCATTATAATTTAAGCTTAGGAACCACCATCCAAGATAGCAAGCACCCATCAATCAACCGCTATCAATCTTTTCTCACAGGCCAAATCCCCATCGAAACGTAAAGTATAAGTACCAAGCTCAATATGCCTATGATCCTGGGCCGCGAGGTTGGCCCTATTGGCTACGGTCTTATGTCGTTGACACTCGGTGTAGCCGGCAGCCTCCCCTCAGAGGAGCAAGCATTCGCAGCGCTCCGTGCTGCTGCAGATTCCGGATGCCTTCTCTGGAGCGGTGCCGAATTCTATGGTGCTCCTAGCTACAATTCGCTCGTTCTGCTCAACCGCTTCTTCGCAAAGCACCCAGAGTATGCGGACAAGGTAGTTATCAATATCAAGGGGGCCATGAAGCCCAACTGGACACCCGATGGCACTCCTGAGACTATCAGACGCAGTGTGGACAATTGTGTGAGCCTATTGGGGCCAAAGACTCACATCCACATGTTTGAGTGCGGCCGGAGAGACATGCAGGTGCCGCTGGAGGAGCAGGTCACCACGCTGAAGGCTCTCGCTGAGCAAGGAAAAATCGAGAGTGTTGCCTTGACCGAGGTGAATGCCAACACGATCCGCGAGGCAAACAAGCTGGTCAAGATTTCTGCCGTGGAAATCGAGCTTTCCATCTGGAACACTGGACCGTTGAAGAACGGCATAGCACAGACATGTGCCGAGCTCAACATCCCCATCCTAGCGTACGTTCAGCAATGGCTTTTCTTGCTTTCTGTATGCTCGCTCGCATGTACAAGTACTAATCCTTCACAGGTACTCTCCTCTCGGCAGCGCCATGCTCACGGGCAAACTCCGATCACCAGTCGATCTTCCCGAAGGTGACCATCGACGCAAGTTTCCAAAGTATCAAGATGGCAATTTCCAGGAGAACATGAAGCTAGTGAACGAAATAGAGAAGTTTGCAACCAAAAAGGGCTGTACGATTAGCCAGGTGGCTCTGGGGTGGCTGATTGCACTCTCCCGTCGACCGGGCATGCCAACCATCATTCCCATCCCAGGAAGCAGTAAGCGGATAATCGTCAACACACCAACATAATGCTAATTTATTGCCTACAGAGTCTGTTGAGCATATCAAGGAGAATGCGGTTGTCATTGATCTGACGGAGACCGACATGGACAGCATTGATGCCATTATTGCTAGCCACGCTGTCGTTGGAGATAGATTTCCCTCGTATGGGATGGTTTTGACGGATCTATAATCCTAGCATCAGCCCACAGAGCGTTTTATTAGTTACTTGGAGCTAGAAATAGTATATGGGATATCAGAACTCCATCCAAATGATGCTAATAAGTAGGTAGGTTGCGAAAGCTAGCAAATGTGACTTCTTCAAAAAATCAATTTCAATCTAAACCCGTGATGACTACGTAGAACACATTCCTTCCAATTTCTCTGTTTTTTAACCTTCACCTTACACTAGAGAATCCAGAACACCTGCGCCTACTAATAAAATGCTTAAGCAAAAGCTCCCAGTCGAGGGCAATTGCAATCAGCCTTTTCCTGTTGACCAGTCCAGCTCAAGAACATCGACCAGAACTTGTTCCAAAGATTGCAAATCCAATCCCATAACCCACAGAATATATGCTTCAGCCATCCACCAAGCCAAGGGAGGAATCTGTCCCAAGGGACAAAATAAATGAGCGATGCAACACCAATCCCGACAGCAACAGGCGGTGCAGCGACTTTCAACATGGCTAGCAGCTTAACGCTGAACCCACCAGCCTTGATGGCCATTGGCCCGCACTTGAATGAGAAGAAGACGCCCTTCGCGCTACAATCTAAGACTGTGCATACCTTGTAGGCACCGAATGCAAGGCCAGAAATGGCGGTAATAGCAGCAATAGGTCCTTTCATTTTCTCCCACCACGAACCATCCACCTGTGGCTCCAAGATTTCCTCAAAATTCGACTTGATTTCGCTGCGATCGTTGTCTCCAAGGCTGGTGGACGACGTGGTAGACCACAGACCTGAGCCAAAGCTGTTGGTTAAAATGGAGACGTTTGGGCTGAACGTGAGCTTCTGCGGATGGGCTGTGTTTAGCCATTCATCTAAGGGTGTTTTATCCCATGTAGACTGCCCGGACACTAGTAAGGTTCCCTTGGGGTCCGTTTTATTTACCCGCGCAATGTGAAGCCTGTCAATATTTGCACGAATGTGGAAACAAATTTTGGGGACCAGGCCGCTGACGACAATGACCCATGTTCGTGAGCATCTTGGACGTTGTGCGATATCGTCCGCTGCTCTACGGAGCTGAGCGTCGCTCATAACAAGTATGGGAGGCTTTCCTCGAACTAGGATAGTGAGCAAGGAGCGTCAGACGAGAATTTGGATTACATACAGGTCCATTGGTTATTCTGGTACTCGTTGCACTTGAGCTGCAATTTTGGCACGCACCCGTCTCGGACAACGGCGATGATGGACGCCTTCTTCCATTCTGGCGATCTTCGAAAGGCTTGGATACCTGCAATTACATGTGCTGCTTCTTTCCTGAAGGTGACTCGAGTCCTCTCAAACAAAGTAGACTCATCTTCGGCGTGATAATTCATTGTTGCAGCCCCTAAAGAAATCTGGACTGCACTGTGCTGCGGAAGGAGCGGAATATGGGTGTGAAGCACCACGAATGACTTGGCTATAAAGGAAGATCCAAGGAGAGATGAATGTACGCTTGGTCCTGAATTTGAGTGAAGGAGGCTCAGTATTTAACTACGTCCTGGAAATTTTCTATCCGTCCTCAGCCTGGCGTTGGTGAAACCTTGTATGGTGCGCCCTGTTTTCTCGCTGCTCCCAGCGCGCTAATAAAATCCTACATACTGTAGAACAGGCGCTAAAGCATGACAAGGATGTTTTGATATAATTTACTCTACTAACCGAGAAGAGAAGTCAACTTTACCGGCTCAAGGGTAGGGACTACTGCAGGCTGCACGTCTTACATATGCATGCGCCAACCCAGGTCTTGCGGCCACAGCCATAACTTATGTTTCTCTCAGCATAGTCTCTATAAATGTCATAGCAGCTGTGACTTGCTGCTCCTTGCTTGTTCCAAGGACACCAGAGCCCAATCAAAATGAGGCGGGATAACACGACATCTGTACGAGAATGAACGGTGTGGGGTGGATCGTAACGAACCAATAACTCGCATACTTGAGAGCGATACAAGGTGGATTTCGTGCAGATTCGTAAGCATGAGTGCTTAGAATTCACTAGGAAGGAATTGGGCAGCTGGGAAACTTCACTTCGGGGCCGCTCATTGCGTAGCAGCCAAGCCATGGCGGCTCTCACATACCACTTGTATTTAGAGCAAATCAACTTGCTCCTAAATCTATGTTGCCTAGCTCTTCACTGTCTTCAAAATACCCAAAACCCTTCAATATGGAGCCCCTTACCAACCCTGACCCAGCGGCGAACATTCATTTGCTAAGTGAATACGGCCAGCCATGGCGGTTTGGTTTCGATCTCAGTACATGGAATGAGAGTTACATGAAACAGGATGACTTCTCTTTGATGGCACCATTTCCTGCCGATTGCGAGTATTCGCCTTCTATGCAGAATAACATACTGTCACCTCCCTTTTTTGGACCTATCCCCGCGGAGAGCACACTTGGCCACCCCTTCGTCTTCCCCTATAACACCAATGCCGTTTTCGACCCGCTGGATCAGGTCAGCTATTCTAGGGAGACGCTCGATCTACCCCCATGCCTGCGCTTCGAACAAAATATACAGCAGTTGCCTGCCGAAAGTATGATGATCTTGGACGAGCCGCGGATTACAACACAGTTCAAAGTCTACTCCCCAACGCCTCCAAATACGTCTCAGAAGCCTAGGTCTCATCAATCAAGAATCCCCACGATGTTTAGGCCAAGCTGAGGCCTATAATTGAGCGATTGTACCAGGTGGTCACACTTGAAGAGCTCCAGGATTGCTTGTCAGCATGTGGATTTGAGGCGAAGTAAGTGTCATTCCCGCAATCCAGGCGATCAGGCTAACAATAGGTTATAGAACATCATTATAAGACTCAATTCAGACAATGGGGCCTACAAAAGATGAGCCGCACCAGAAGACATCAAAGCCGACACCACGCAAATGTCTCTCCAGTCTCTTATTTCGTCCGCCGTGTACGGACCCGTTTGCCCGCCCAAATTTCCCTTCCAGAAATATGTTAAAATCGCGCCACTGTGGTTGGAAACTCGTTGTACTACATAAAGCAGGCGTTTTGCAAAGACAGCAAATGCCAGGATGAAATTTGGTCGTGGGACGAGTTTCCATTGAGACCTCTATCAAACAGCAAAGGCTCACTTAAACGCTGGACGAGCAATTTTGACCGATGCAGAACTGCGTCTATGCTTCTTCAAGTTAAAGGTGGTTATCAAAAGAAATGGGCACATAGAGCCAAGAATCCACGCGACGAAAAAAAGCAATCCATCCGACAATTCTTCTACGCCGTTAACGAAATATCTGCCCAGCTGTTTAGGAATTCTGAGGGTGCTGATCCTTCCTCTCTCTCTAACATCTGGGCTCTATGCTCAGAGCTCAGGGGAATCTGTTTGCGTATGAAGACAACAGGACCATCCCATCGAAAAGCCAACCATACCAGAGTCGCAAAACGGCAAGGTACAATCCAGCGTCTGGAGGAACTACGCCGAAAGGCGCAAGCTAACAAAGCTGCACGGATATATACCCTCACATTAGTATATTTCCTCCAAATTATGAGGGAAGCCGTTCGAGAGCGTGGGAGAAACCATCCGTGGGCTCAGATCCTAGAAACCCTTTGTCGCATGTCCCGAATGAACGCGATAACACAATCTGTCTTGCACACGAGCATACAATCCGGACATTCGAGTCCATTCTGAAACCCGAACACCCTTTCGTGCTCGACTCGTGGTCTCGATTTTACAGATGCTGGAATATTGGCCGACTACAATCAGCTTCTCTCCTTCAAAGATATCAGCGTATTTTCTCTCAATGCACGGCTGCAGGGCACTTAGGTGACAGAATGCGTTTCTCATTTTTATATGAGTACACTCTTGCTTCCTGGCACCACAGTGCAGACCGGAATTTACAGCTCGATCTCGCGCTACGGCTTCGTCTGGAATCGCGCAAAGTGGCACCCACAACTGGCCCGATTAAGTGCAACACTGTGACCAGAGCAATGCATCTGGCAATGACTATGATCGCGGTGTACTGTATTCGGAGACGAGGCCAACGTGACAGCCTAAGCTTGCTGAGACTTCATGAATCAATATCCTGGCTTAGAGAAGCAATAGCTCTGCTTGAGCAAGGGGACACGGATTGCTTAGCGCGAGCTGTTGAGCTGTCTGGCCTTTTGACAGAGTTGTACAGGCAAGATGGTGACTTCGTCGCCGCTGCGGCTGAGACACAGCGGCTTCTTAGAATTCATTCATCTTTTCCAGCTACATCAGAGGAGGATATCTATGTACTCTATTCTAGACCCTTGGGGTAGACAAGCGACACCAGGAATATTGCACTGCAAGTAGGCTGGCCCCGCGCTCTAGTATCAAGACATCATTTCTACAACTAGGATCAAGTTTTCGACCTCCGTGTCGTGTGCGTTTCGTGCTAATTGGTTCATATGATGAGGCAAATACATCAAATTCAGGCCTAGAGTTCATAATTTGAGACGATGATATGTGAGACACGAAAATTTACTGGTCCTACCCAAGTCTATCCACCCATCCCGGCTTATGCGTTCCCGTCGAGTCGTATCTCACCGCATAAGTAATCAACATCCCAAGAAACAAAACCACCGCAGTTGTAAAAAACGGCATCTGCGCCATACATTTATGTCCCCGACGAACACTCGGCACGCCAATCCTCACGCGTCCCAGAAACAAGGCTATAAACCTCAAAGCTCTCCTCGAGCCCCGTGGCAGCGACTGCGGCAATCGAAGCTTCGAAATGAGTACACCAGGTAGACACAGCATGAAGCAATACCACGAAACATACTGCGAGTAATACAACAAGGATACAGCGCGTTCGTCGATAATCATCAGTGGCGCGCAGAACAGTGACCAGACTATGATGAATCCAAGAGATAAGAAATTCCAGATGACTGCTATTGCGTGCGGGTCACTGTCGATGCTTAGGATTGAGGGGAAAGGGATGGTGAGTGATAAGACTAGTGAGCTGGACACGAAGTGAACAGATATGGCGATCCAGAGGACGACAGGGAGGAACTGTTTCCAGAGCGTGGCGAGGCGTGGATAGTGGCGGGAACGATCGTCGTACTCAAGTACTAGGACGCCTTCGATAGTGTAGCCCAGACGGATAAGAAACTCTTGGACGAAAAACGATCCAAGGTATATGCAGGTCCAGGTTTGTGTCCACGGGATTCCAGTGCACGATAGAAGCTTTATGCCCTGGAGCAGCGCTAATGCAATAACACCGAGCCGCCACAACGGATGAGTCTCCAGGCTTTCTTGGCCCTCATCAGCATGAACCCAATCGATTTCGTCGTCCGGCTCGATGTTCCGCTCTACCCACGCTCTTGCCGCCTTGCGAAGACTGGTCTCGTGGAAGAACATGCAGCAAGCTACCCACGCCACTGCTACCAGCGCCTCCACTGTGCAAACAATGGGCGAAATACGCAGGAGGCTGCTGCTTATTGAGTGGGCTTTTGGCAGGATTTTGCCAACGGGCTGCGTCATTGAATTTATGGCGAGAGCCGCAAGGCCTAGAAAGGCGCTTTGCCATGATAAGGGAGGATCCATTGTCGTCATCTCGGTGTCTCGCTTGAGCGGGTCGTTTTGTTATGCAAATGGTCAGGATCTGACTAGAGTATTTGTACCTGCAATGCTAAAGAGAATGGAAGATAAAAGAAGATTTCAGTACAATTGGGTTGCAAGTCCAGCTTCCTCAGCTTCTTCAGCTTCAGCTTCACCCCCAAAGCGCCACCTCTTGGCTGTATACTAAATTCGGCTTAGCGGTGAACAAGGGTAGGTTTTGCCTGTGCCTTGAATGGAGATGGGTATCTATTTAACGCGCTCGATGAGTGCGATAATAATAGATATTTCTCTATTTTTCTAGATCAGAATTCAGGTGGTCGGGTTATCTGAGAAATATCCGCATACCACGCACGTACATGTCTGTTTTGGGCAGCATCACAACACCTTCCTTACCCATGCCCATCCGCCTCTCCCACTCTTACCATAGAATCCGCCCCTCATGGAATCGTTTTCATACTTGCCTTTGCTAAATGGCAAAGAAATCAAGTCCTAGTCCTACGTGAATATATATCATCACACACCCCAGTTCCCGGAACCAACCATGAGACGAGTTCCCGACATTCCACTTCTCTATACAATCGAAGTTCTCATCCACCCATTCTATAAGAGCATAATGACTTCGAGACAGGATTCGTACTAGAGGATATAGTGACCTCGCTTGACGGACATGACTTTGCACTTCTTTTGAGTGGGTATATCCCCCTTAACCAAGCAAATCCTACATCTCGTAGCAGAAAGGTGAGAGTATATCCCGCATAACGTAACGAGCTGAGTACAGAAGCTAATAATAATAGGAAGAAAAGAAACAGCACAGTAATAACCTAACAGTCAACGATTTATTAGTCTCTCTTTCATTCCTCTCTTAATACTATCTCCCAGCAGATGATGCCGAGATGTCCGACCAACGAGTGTTCGTTAGAATAAAGTCTGAGCTAAGGATTGCTACTAAGCCCGCTAGTAAAACTTAGCTTGGATACCTTAAAGTAATTATGAAAGCTATTTATAGTCCGTATTCTAATAGCTTTTTTTAGGCGAGGCTACTTATTCTGTTTGCTACCGTAAAGGCTGAACCACTTCTCTTTGGAAATCCGCCATGTACCATCTCTTCTACGACTATTCCATGCCTTATTAACCACCTCATATTCATATTTTATCTTTGCGAAACGGTCTCCTTGAATTCCGTCAGTTACAGCATGCTCACTCGTACAGTAAATCCGAAACACTTTTGCCAACGGCTGGTTGATTCGCTTGTGTTCTTATTGCTTTTTATCCATCGTAAAACATTACATACGCCAACAAATATTATTTATCCAGTACTCTGGATGTAGGAGGTCGATTCTTCTTGCATGAACTTCGGAGCTTTCTTGATCCACTCCATACATGTTACCTTCGAGGCCTAAGCGTAGAGGCTCTTGCTCATGAAGCGATGCTTTGGAGACTTGAAAGCAAGTATTATTATCGCGGGTCTCGACGACTACGGGGAATATGGAGGCTGAAATAAAACTAACGGCGAAAAGGGAAATTTACTCCAGGGCTCGCGAGGGTGCGTTGCCACAAGGCTGAAACTTCTTGTTGTGGATTCTACTTATAGCGAGGCCCTACATGGCACCTCTCGACAGGCAAGAGCTTCAAGGAGTTGGAATCGTTGGAGACGGTCGCTTTGTTTGATTGAAGACTACAAATGAGAGACTATTAAAAGTGTAGTGATTGTCTTGTCGAAGCGTTGCCTTGTGTGGGATGCCGCAGTCCGCTCCGAATATTCTTCGCCATCAACATTCTCAACTGCATGCCTCGCTTATGGTGGCAGTGACCATCCTTTGCATATATGATTAGTTAGGATGCTAGATTATCATACTTGTAGCTGACAGGCAATGCATCTGCAAGCTGCGGCAAGCACCGTATTCGCCATTCTGCTCCAGCCATGTTCTGTCATCAGCCAATCGGTACAGCCGTCTGCAGACGCAGGGCTTGCAGCTTCTCGTCGGCGTGTCCTTGCCTGCATATGCATACCGGTAAAATTTTGGGGACGATACAGGGGTTTGATCAGTGGGATCTGCAGCCCAAATGTAGTTGCCTAACTGCCATTACATGAACGCGCCGCTATGGCTAGTTATTGGCCGCCTCTTGTGGAGGAGCACATAATAGAGCGCGAATTTTTCTACCAGGCTGGCAAGCTTCATCTTTGTGGGTGTCCGGTGAATCTCAGGAAGGCTGACGAGTGCACCATTAAGCCTCAGCCATTAGACTGTTCTTGCCTCCCAAGTGGAGAATTAAATGATGAGAGCCAGGCTGAATACACAATAACTGAGCACCTTCAATCCCTTGGATGTACACTCTTATTATTGTTCCTTGATGCAAATTCCTCAAAACTCAATGGCTTATAAGAGACTTGCACTTCTTATCGCTAGTCCCTATGGAGGGCTTCTCGGACCAGACAATGATGTCGAATTAATGGCTGGCGTTCTCGAAAAGTACGGGTTCGAGTCAACGAAGTGTTGCGGTCCCAATGCAACACGTAAGGGGATTCTAGATGCATGGCAGCATCTCAACTCCGAACTCTCTGCTGACGATGTTGCTGTCATTTACTACTCGGGCCACGGCGGCATCGTTGAGTCAAGCCGGGACACGCACGATCAGGAAAAAGAAAAAGGAGAAGATGAAGGAGAAGGAGAACTCGGCGAGCCGCTGCGCTCCCAGTTCCTAGTCCCGATGGACTTCAACCTAACGACAGAGAATGATTTCCGAGGAATATTGGACATCGAGATCTCGTACATCTTGCGAGATACAACCAACAAAACGGAAAACGTCACCGTCATACTCGACTGCTGCCACGCCGCGCGCATGGCCCGCCACCCCAGTCACAATGCTAAGGCCTGGCCACGAAATTTACCAGAGGTCAAGCATCATGGTGTGCTTTTAAGCCACGTGAAGAAGCTCCGGAGCGAAGGTCAGTTCAAAGGGCATAATTTTATAGAGGGAAATCCACACGCCGTACGCATAGCAGCGGCAGCAACCGCTGAAACAGCGTGGGGGTATGAACACTGGCAGAGAAAACCTATAGGGATATTGACCGAAGCACTTGCCGAAGCACTGGACAAAGCCGTTGGCCAGAAGCTGTCGTGGCGCACAATTCTGCTGGGTGTGTGCGAATTTGTCAAGAGAGAATTCCCTCAACAGCATCCTCGAGCTGAGGGCCCAGATACGCGATTACTCTTTTCGAAAGAGCACATGGCATCAGGCGCCTTGATAATTCAAATAAGGGGCAGTTATGGCCTTATTCAGGGAGGAACTGTTGCTGGCATTCACGAGGGAAACATTTATGATGTCATGCCTTTTGGATCCGAAGTAGTCGAGACGGCAGAACGGGTTGCAGAAGTGAAAGTCAAATATGTCAATGGATTCCAGGCGCTTGCTGAGGTTACGTCCGGAAGAATTCCTAGAGAGGGAGGCTTTGCGTTCCTGCGGCAAGAGGCAGTGGCTAGAGTGCAGGTCTCATTCCCTGATGACCTTCCGGCTCTTGAAGCTCGGCTGGAGCAATCGAGGTTCCTCAAGCGTTGCACCCTAGACACACAAAATCCTATGGTGAAAATTAAGAGAGAGGGCGAGTGCTTACTGGTGTGCAAGGGGGACATGGTGCTTTCTTCGCACCCTTTCACTGACGCCACCATGCACACAGCGATGGACGCTGTGATCAGGGATGGAGAGAGACTTGCTCGCGCCCACCATGTTCTTTCTCTGGAAAGTGGGGAAGAGGATGAAAAGCTAAACCATGCAACCGAGATCGAATTTGGCTTGGTTGACGACGCCAGATGTATGAAGAAGATCGAGCAGGACGGTATGGCGACTGTCATCGAAGACCAACGCGCATACATCAAGATTCACAACGGTGGACACAGCACCATTTTTGTGTCCGTATTCGATGTTAACGTCGCGGGAGAAGTCACTCTGGTATCAAAAGGATCCTCCAAAGGGATTGAACTGAGGCCGAATGACGCCTACGTACTGGGGAAAGAACAATTTGGTCGCCTTCGGGGATTGAAGCTGTCCTGGCCTCAGGGAGTGTCCAAAGAAGTGCAAGTAGAGGAGACATTGGTGTTTGTGATTTCTAGCGAGGAGGTCAGTTTACAGCATCTGGCAGATCCGAGTCGCAATATTGAGGCTCGAGGCCGCGTTTCCAGCTTGGAGAAAATCACTCACCATTTGGTATCTGGCCAAGCGCGGGACATGGAGACTGAGCCTGAAGGCCGGTATATTCGATATGCTGTGCATCACATACCCTTCTCACTTCACCCTGGGCAAGCACAGCGATTTGAGTAGAAGCCGAGAGTGACGAGCGTATTTGCTACTCGGATTGGTTTTGGTTCTATGCACTGTTACATTACCTCAAGTGTAAGTCGGCTCCATTTAGTTCAGTTCAGTCCCAAGACGGTATTATCAGATATCTTCCACTCTGTTATTGCCCATAGGACCAAGTGCGTGAATAAGGTATTCTGCCCAGATGATTTTGCCGTCCAAGCATTGGTGCTCATCCCTCCACGGATGCGGCGAAGATGCCAGGAAAAGTCCAACGGCAGCAGTCCCTGCACTCAGCTGGCTCTGACTGCAAACATCAAACAATGCACCTTCCATACACCATCTTCGGGCGACCACGCCAATAGGCCTCTAATGAAATGGTTGAATTACACTGCTGTGAGAAGCTCCATTCGTGTGCTGTCCGGCATGCAGCGGAGGTTGCCATTTGCGTCGACGCAGATGCGCTTCCCATGCACTCACCCCTCTACCAAGCTCGTTGTATCTTTACCAACACAGCTAAGATCCGCAAGCTATACGAGCTATATGACCCTCTGGGACGCTGGATATGCACTTTGGCATCATTTGCAGATACGATCATGTTATTTCTCCAATCACTGAGACTCTCTGTGCGCTTAGGCCTGTTCACCGGAATCACAGCCTTGCAGGCGCCCAAACTCTATTATCAGCCGTTCACTGCGTCAGCCTTGGTGGTACATTGAGGAAACCCGCCGAACCATGATCAAGATTACAAAATTGACTGCATGTGGGCACAGCAAGATGCAATGAAGCGCTGATGGACCACACCCACGTTTGCATGTTGAATGGAAAGGGCACTGGACCAATAAACATGTCTTTTCATCAAGAGTTTGATAGGTATTTCAACGATTCCTCCATTGCGCTGTCATTTTGTTTCCCATACTGATCAATGCAACATCTTCCAACGGCAAATATCAGCACAGCATCCCCATGAACATGGACACAAACGTCACACTACCTTCCGGATATTCATCCTTATACATAGCCTTGCTCTGGAATGCGGGCAATGACGAAGCTGTTAAGAGTATCTTGCAAAAACTTGTCCGAGATCTTTTGGAAAAGGATCGACGCAACATCAGCGCAATATTACGTCGTGCGATCCAGGATATCGATGATGCGGAGGGTGAACTGGGAGAGACAATATCGAATGTCGCGCAGTCAGTATCCGCGGGATATTTGAGCAGCCAGAGCCTACGTGAACTCAATGTAGCTATTGAAATAGGCGAATTGGCAGTACGCGAAACGCCAGAACACTGGCCTGGCCGACCAGGCATTCTCATCAATTTGGGGCTCACAATTCATAGACGTTATGAGAGGACCGGAAACATTGCAGACTTGGACTCGAGCCTTGCAAAGGTAGAATTGGGCGTTTCGATAATAACGGACCGTTATCCTTACCAGAGTTTTGCACATTTCAACCTTGGAAATCTGTTGTTTGACAAGTACAAGAAGGACAAGCAGATGGACGGCTTGGAAAGAGCCATCTCAAATATAGAAGTAGCTGTTGCTCTCACCTCCACCGAACATCCTGACCGGCTACGATGGCTCACTAGTCTCGTACCCATGCTACTTCAGAGATACGAACGGACGCAGAACAAGGATGACCTGATGCGTGCTTTCAAGACCGCAAGGATGGTAGTTGACAATACACCAAAGACTCACCCGGCGCTTCCACGACGTCGAGCAGCTCTAGCAGCTGCTCTGTCAACAAAATACGAGGATACAGACGGCATAGCGGACTTGGACGAGAGTGTCTCATGGCTGAAGATGGCCATTTCGATCACTCCAGAAGATGACCCCGATTTACCAACAATGCTTGGTAATCTTGGGAGCATGCTGGCCACGCGGCATGCAAGAACAGACAGTACGAAGGACTTGGAGGAAGCAATTTTGAACACAACTAGGGCCATCTCAATGTTTCCCGAAGGCGACCCGGGTTGTTCAACATGGCTGAGCAACCTTTCGGGCATGCGACTGGAAAAATATAGGCTGTCGTCAAACATGGACGATCTGGAAGCAGCGTTGGAAGGAGCACAACAGGCGGTATCCGCAAGTTTTGAAGATCAAGGTAATCTACCACGTATACTAAATAACCTAGCCGACATCCAGGAAATGCGATACCAACAAACCTGGAATTTTGCGGACCTAGAATCTGCAATCGAGACATCGACACGAGCCTGCTCACTAACTTCGGGAGACGATCCCAGTGAAGCGCATGTTTTCGAGGGCCTTGGAAAACGATTCCTCCAGCTGTATGAGCGAAACGGAGAGATGGATGATCTGGAAACAGCCATAGCAAACGTACACATCTCACTCGAAGTTACCGCCAAAGGCCCTTCTACTCGGTCACGGAGTGCCACATTCCTTGGAGATTTGCTGTGTCGTCGATATGAAAGGACAGGAAACATGGATGATTTGGATACATCAATAAGGATTGGAGAAGAAGCGATTCAGGCAACGCCTCCTGATCACGCCGACCGTGCTAGGTGCCTGTCGAATTACTCGAATAAACTGCGCTACAGGTATGAACGAACCGGAAGTACAGAGGATCTGGAAGCAGCGGTTTGGAATGCACAAGAGGCTGTGAAGGCCACTAATTTGGATCATCCGAAACGCCCGGGGTGGTTGAATAATGCTGGGATATCGCTATACCTCCGTTATCAACGGACAATGAATTTGGATGATCTGGGAGATGCAATCAAGTGTGAGACAGAAGCTGTCTCCAAAAGCCCGGAAGGAAATCCAGAGAAGCTTGGATTTCTCAATAACCTTGGACCAATGCTCTTATCCAGATATGACGCTACAAAGCGCATAGATGACCTTGATATGGCGATATCGGCAGCCGAACAGGCGGTTTCTCTTGCACCAGAAGATTTGCCTGAGCGTGCAAAGTGGCTCAGCAATCTTGGAACTATGTTATCGACTCGATATAAGCATACCGGAAACAGAAATGACTTGACTGCGGCGATGCTAAACCAACAGATGGCAGTCCGCGCCACACCTAAGGACCACCCGGACAGGGCGTCTTGGCTTTTCAACTTGGGAAACACGTTGAATTCAAAATTTCTGCTGAGCTTCAACTTCAGTGATCTAGACGAACCCTTGAAATGCTACAAAGAAGCATTCGAATGTTTGAATTCTCCTCCTCTACATAGAGTGATGGCCGCACGTATTGCTCTCCGTGTACTTCAACTCCGCGGTGAGTGGGACAAAGCAAACTCTCTCGCGCAAAGGGCCATTGAACTGGTTCCTTTGGTTTGTAACAGGACTCTGAACCGCGAAGATCAGCAGCATGCCGTTCTCCAAACTTCGGGACTGGCTGCTGACTCTTGTTCGCTTTCACTCAAAGCTGGGGATGCAGAGAAAGCCCTAAAGCAATTGGAATTCGGACGTGGCCTCGTTCTGGGATACCTGATTGATAGTCGGAGCGACTTGTCTGCATTGGAAGACGTCTCTGACGATCTAGCCAAAAGATACAGTGACCTTCGCCATACGGTGTCCAGACCAATTGAGGCTTTAGATCCCGCTGTGCGAGAGCGAATGATTCAAGAGCGCAGAGAAGCAGCAAAAGCATTGGATGACTGTTTGGATGAGATTCGCAAGAAGGATGGGTTGAAAAGTTTTCTTCTTGAGCCCAGTACAGAGGAGCTCAAGAGTGTCGCGTCTGAGGGACCGATAGTCATCATCAATGCCACTGATATCGGCGCTGATGCTATCATTGTGACAGACACGGATGATAAGCCAATCGACTCCATCCCACTGCCAAATCTTTCCGCCTCCATGGCTCCACTACGACTTCAGAGGGCATTTGAACAATACAAAGAGATTGATAAAACAAGCAGGTGCTCCAAGAGAGACATGGAAAGCGAGAGCGAACTGATCCAGGATAGCAATGTCGAAGTATTATCCTGGCTATGGTCAAGCTGCGTCAGTGTCGTGTTGGCAGAATTACGAAAGAAGCAGCCGTCAATGGCCGATATGTCCTGCTTGCCTAGAATTTGGTGGATTGGTGCTGGCGTAGCAAGCTCTTTACCTTTTCATGCTGCAGGACAACACTACGAGAATTCTCGGGAGAACACCTTGAGCCAATGCATACCCTCGTATACGCCTACAATAAAGGCACTCACGTTTTCCCGGTCGTGTGCTGGAAAAGCGATAAACGCCAATTGCAAGAAGACCAAAGTGCTTCTAGTCACTATGCCAGAGACTCCTGGGCAAAGGTCTCTCTACGGAGTGAATAGAGAAAGATCGGCAATCGAAGAAGTCGTCCGTGGCCTTTACGAAACCGAAACATTTGAACATCGGGCCGCCAACGAGGTCCTGAAAGCAATAAAGGAGGTTGAAATCGCACATTTTGCCTGCCATGGATCATCAGATGGAATAGATCCTTCCAACAGCCACCTCCTGCTCAGGAAGAAAGGCGTAATTCCACCTTCTGTGGACAAGTTAACAGTCTCCCAAATCTCCAATGAAAACACACTTGGACAGGCACGAATCGCCTACCTTTCAGCCTGCTCGACGGCTCAGACCAGGGCAGAAGGGTTCGCCGATGAAAGCCTTCATCTAGCAAGCGCTTTCCAAGTCGCTGGATTTGGACATGTAATCGGTTCTCTGTGGGCGGCTGATGATGACACGTGTGTGCAAGTAGCCAGGCACTTCTACACGTATCTTACGTCCCATAGCGACGCGAAAGATGCGAATCGAGTGGTTGCTGAGGCACTACGTCATGCTGTTTTGCAGGTTTGCTTGGAATTTTCGGCGGACCCGGTGAGATGGGCGCCGTACATTCATTCTGGTGCTTGAAATCAGTCTTCTTACATGGTAATTGTCTCTAATTATAGAAGCAACGTACGGACGTCAGTCAGATAATTCGTCCGAAATTGTGTCGGATTCGATAAGCGATATCTAGTGTACCGTCTTGTATGTGTCGATAAGTAATCAAGAGGTCACTCCTCAGGCCTGTAGGTAGCATTACCATTGGAGGAACGCGGACTCAAACCGAAAATGAGAAAACTCCCCGAAATGGTAGATTTAGAACTAATGCACATTTACAAGCGGGTGCTGTGCAAGCCAACTAGTACATGGTGCTGTACTCAACCGTGTTCATGATTACTCAACAGACAGAATTCACCAATACCACGCTTGTACTTGCAATGAAGCGGGTTAGCATATATTATCGAAATAAGGCCGAAAGCTTTCGGCAGCGGGACATGAAGTGCTAGTCATGAAATTAATTTCCTACGGTCGATTACCAATTCAAATCTATCCAATCGGGGTTGCCCATACCTGACAATTTATAAAGCGGGCTGCGCAACGCAAAATGCTGATTATGATACTAAGATATTCATCATCGGCCTTCGAGGATAGTTAGAAATTGGAGCTATAGTGCAGATCACTTGAAAATGTTGCTATCCAGACTATTTCTGTTCTCGCAACCATTGCTTTTTTCCGTACAGGCAGGTTTTTATGTACAAAAAGCTTAAATTTTATCCAGCTAACATCCCGTCAGGCCTTGAGTCTTCAGAAGCGCAATGAATCATGTCAAATCAACTTGAGACCAAACACTGTATACACCATTCCGAATAAAACATTTGCAAATAGTTATCTGACCAATCAAAGGCCGACATTGCGAAAACGTCATACGTCAATTTTGTTAGAAGTGTTACAATACCCTCAGGACGAACGTACCGCTACGTGTTTTCTCCACCGTTCGAATCCAGCAAGCCCTATCTTCTTTTCCTGCACGGATTTCCAGACTCGTCCTATGGCTGGGTCAACCAAATCGAATACTTCACTCGGCATGGTTACGGTGTAATAGCGCCAGATATGCTAGGCTACGGTGGTTCCGATAAGCCATCAGACTCGGAAAGCTACAGACTGAAGACGATTGGCTCGGAACTGGTAGATTTGTTAGACTGCGAAGGAATCGAGCAAGTTGTTGCGATAGGGCATGACTTGTAAGTTACCAAGCTCGAAACGTTGCAACCACCTATATATTGAAGACCCCAATCTAACCACAAAACTTAGTGGAACAGCGGTACTCAGCACGCTGCAGGCTTACAACCCAGACCGGCTGCTTGGACTTAGTTTTCTAACCCTAGGTTACACTCGTCCTGGTGCCGACTTACCCTTGCCAGTCATTGAGGCTTTAAACAACCAGACAAATGCACTGGTTGGATATCCCATCTTCGGGTATTTCCTCTTTCACATTACTGACGAAGCAATTACGGCCTACGACAATCACGTGAGTCGATCCCGACCCGTCTCTGTAGATCCAGGACTTACTTGAATACAGCTCGATTCGGCGTACAGCCTTTGGTTTACCAATGACGCGACCTATCAGAAGGAACACCTTGCCCCCCTTGGCAAACTAGAACAATGGCTTTCCGAAGACAGACAGGCACCGTACGGCGGCACTTATATCACCAACGCAACCAAGGAGCAGTGGAAGGCAATTGTGAAAGCACAAGGAGGTCTTGGCCATGGCCTCGGATGGTACAAGTCACTACTATCTGGCATCAACAAAGCTGATGCGGCAGGTAAAAGCATTCAGCCAACTCTTGCACTATTCATATCTCCTAACATTCTCACAGCACTCCAATCAGCGTCGCCAATCATTACGAAGCCTACCCTCATAGTCGTCGCGAATTATGACCCAGTCTGCCTTCCAAACATACAATTGAATAATACGCTGCCTTATGCGCCGCTTGCGCAGGTAAGGGCGCTCAATTCCGGACACTTTGTTCAGCTGGAGGCGGCAGATCAGCTGAATTACGAATTGCGCGAATTTCTTAAAAGTTTTGCCTAGCGAGCTGAGGTAGAATAAATACTGTGTAGGCGCAGGAAAAATTTGTGTGGGAGAAGAGTCGAGAAATGGGAGAGACGAAGATAGTAAGTTTTACTTGATTTTCGGCGGAGCGATTAAATCTATTTTACTTCTCTCTACTAGCAGAATCTCGTCGAATATATTACCCCGAAAACTGATAAGATCTTCCAGTTCGCGCTGGTTTTTAATGGACTTTTTTTTCGCTTTTACTTACATACCGACTTTTGCTCACATCATGGGTTCTACATGACTTGCCAAAAGGCTTCAATTTTTAATTTTTATTTTCTTATTCCATCCATTTGTGTACGTGGGTCTGTTGAAGGCGCTTCATTGCGTGTAGAGCCGGCCTTTACCCTACTCCCTGCAGAGGCGCTTGAAACGGGGACCTCAGCCTGCGTCCTTTACGGAACTCTTCAGTGGGTAAGTGGCCTGCAGCTGCATTTGCCTATTATGGAGACGTGCATTGAAAATATTCCAGGTTTGGTACTCTTGCTATTGACTGTTTTCGAGAGTCCTATCCTCAAACGACTACAATAATACACCATCACCGAAATAATGCGGAGTACAACAACATTAGAATTGCTTCTAAGACTGACAACTTGACAGCCTTTACATTATGCGGCATGATTTGGGTTTATGCGTGGTGGCGGTTGATCGCTCCATAGATTGTAAATTGGGGCAACAGGATGGTTTGAGTAAGGAATGGCGCGCGAATGGTCAAACTTAATTATGAGGGAAGGGTTAGAGAAAATATGTCTCTAGCATAAATGAAAAAAAAAAAGTGCCGAAGACCGAGATTCGAATCGAGAGTGTCAGGTTGAGTAAATGTCGCGAGTCAGACGCCCAGGCTGAATTGATCAGGCACGTGTTCACATACATATATATGCTTGTCAAAATCGCCACTCGCGCGAGACTCAAGATTACAACAACAGAAAAAACTACAGCAGCAGCCATGGTAGGCGTTCCACTTAATGAAGAAGATCCCCGGATTCGAGCCGCACTCAAGGAAGCCGTCAGCCGTGGCGAAACTGGCATCTCGGTCGCAGTCTACCACAAAGGCCATCTAATCATCGACTCCAGTATTGGAACCGCCACTCCATCCACAGGCCGTCCTGTCGACTCACGTACTCTTTTCCCCGTCTTCTCCGTCACGAAAGGCGTTACAGCCCTCGCTGTGCACATTCAAGCTGAACGCGGCCGACTGGAACTCGACGCACCCATTTCAAAATACTGGGCTGAATTCGGTGCAAATGGCAAAAGTCAAATCACGATCACACAAGCACTGTCACATCGCGCGGGGATTCCGCAAATGCCCAGGGGCGTTACTCCAGAGTTGATGGCGAACTGGGACTGGATGATTAAACATATTGAGAATCACGAGCCATTGTTCCCACCGGGCGAAGTCAACGCCTACCACGTCCTGGTCTGGGGCTGGATCTTGGGCGAAGTGGTATGTCGCACTGATCCTGCGCGGCGACCGTTCGATGTCTTTGTGTATGAAGAGATTTGCAGACCTCTCAACATTGCAGACTTCTTTCTTGGAGTTCCGGACTGCGAGCTTGGCCGAGTCGCAACACTGTCTGGCGGTAACTCTATGCCGCCAACGGATGAATACAACGTTTGTCCCAAGGATGTATTTTGTGGCTCCGATGTCCATAATCTAAGAATTGTGCAGCAGTGCGTTGATCCAGGTGCTGGGGCGATTACGACCGCCATTGCATTGGCGCGGATTTTTGCACTTCTGGCAGGAGGTGGAGAACTAGACGGTGTACGTCTACTGTCTCGAGAACGCGTTGCCACATTCACTCAACCCAGAGACCGAACGCACCATCCGGACAAGGTGATTGGAGTCCCTGTGCGGTTTGGCTCAGCTGGATTCTACCTCGGAGGAGAACCCGGCGTATCTAACCCACTGGTGCCCCCACATCGACAAGTCATTTATAGTCCCGGAGCTGGGGGGTCGTATGCTTGGGCCGATCTTCGGGATAATGTGGCGGTGGCTATATGTCATAATAATATGGACTGTGGGGCTGTTGTTGAACCCGAGCGGACTGTGCAACCTATTGCAAGGGCAATTCAAGAGATTCTTGCGGATAGATATTAGGTTGTGGGCGGTCATACATGTATATTTTGCATCGACCAGCGATTTAGACCACCCAATTATCCTTTCTTAATTGTTGTATGGTGGTATAGAGTGACTAACTGGATTTGGGAGTTTTATTTTCTGGTTTGTAATTTTTTTTTAACTCAAATAAAATATTCAGATGTGCTCAATGCAAGAAAAAAAACTCCAAATAACCATATCCTCCAACTTCTCCAAATTCATCCTTGCCAAAAATCCCAATCATGAGGATCCGAGAAGTCAGGAGAGGTCGTTCCGAGACTCCACCATCTGAGCTTCGGCGGAATGCCACCGAGCACTATTGACCTTGCCTTCAAGGACCAAAACGCGGGGTTAACAATCCAACTAAGACACGGGGTGATGGATCCGAACTTGGCGACATGTTGGCTGGGCGATTACCCCGGTACTGTACACAGTACCTTGTCGAACTTTGCGTGATTGACATTGAGAAGATACCGAGAAGGAGAATGGACAATTATCAGGCAATCAAGTTGGCTGGAATATAACCAAACCTACTAACTTCAATGCGGCAGGAAGAGTACTATTACTTTTAACTTGCTGCTGGCTGTTATTGAACCATGATTTTATTTTGACCAGTACTTGGGCGATGAGTAGCGGCATGCGGACACTATAATTGAGAACTTGCCCTCTTATAATATTCATAGAACGCCTGTCTACCATATCCCAAGCGAACCAGGCACCTATCTTCCCCTACCCAAAGTGCGGAATATATGCGCTCCAATTCGGCATAACAAAAACCGATTGAGGAAGATACGTCAAGCTCCGAAAACACTCAACAAACAGGTACACTCTTGCGAGAACGTAACCGATCATAAAAGCCGCAGTTATAGGCATAGAAACAAATATGAAGACGATGTAAAAAACCGGTCGAAGAGCACCGCAGCCAAGCCGAGCGATTACGCTGTCCTCGCTGTCGTTGATCATTCCAGAGCTCATGTCTACGAATGGTATGAACAACCCCGATGAGATGAGAATGCACCCCGAGATCCGCCATAGAATGAGCTCGAGTGTGGTTCGGAAAGGCGCGTCCCAGGCAAGTAGATGGATCGCCCCATACAGTACGCCCGCAACGCTGAATCCCACCAGCATGGAGGGAGCGCCAAATTCCAGCGGGGCGCAAAAGATACCAGCAGGATTCGATGATGCCCATCCAGGCCAGTTAGATGCCACGCCAATTCCAAAGGACTGCTCAATGTGGTCTCGACCGTGCTGCGCGAAGTAGTTTCTTACGGCCTGCAGCTCGTCCAAGTCCTGTTTCGTCAACTCGAGATATGAATCGCTGTCTTGGATATATATGTCAAAACCGTGGAAGTGGCATGTTGTAGGGCGGCTAGTAACGACGAATGTGTCGTCTCGTTCGAATCCTTGTATTCGAAACTCGATGCGAGTGTTTCCAGAAGCCGTCACTGATGGATTTATTATGCTCACTCCCCTGGAGAGTACGTCAGTGAAGGTGTTTTTGAACGGACAACCTAGCCACTTACTCGATCCCGCCTGGTCGGGCATGTTGGTTTCGAGACAGACGAAATGTTACTGGCAAAACCCGACCTTCGCCGTACCCAAGGTTTTCCAAGTGCCGTCCAATCCATCGTGTTTTACCGTCCCGATCAATGAGGTATGAAATCGGGCGGATCAAGTTGTCCGACTTAACAAAAGTCGGTTGTTCGATGTCGAACGGCTTGTCCCACCACAGCGCATAAATCAAGATAGCACAAATAGCATGCGCAAATGTATTCAGTTCCAAAAGACAAATTGGCAATCCAGTAGCCAAGCGACCCACACTCTGCATGCAGAACCACCCTGCCTGAAGACATACAAGGAATTTGGCCAAGCCGTTTGCCTTACTCTTGTCCAGTACCGACTGTGTTGAAAGAATTGTTAGTCTATCATTTTCGGGCTTTAGTAGACGCTCAACGCCCTGGGGTTTGATGGAGAGGTAATCTTGGTCATCGGCCAGGACGTAGCCACCCATAAGAACGTAGAAACTTTGGGCATCGGTCCATTCTGGATTGCTTCCACCTTGCTTAAACTCTGAGTCGCTTTTGGGGTCAATCCACCATATCTATGACATTGTCGTTTATCAGCTACTGCATGATTATCTTAAATTTCGAAGACGGAAAACAAAGGAAAAAGAAAAAAGAAAAATTTTTCACTGCGCCATGATTTCGCCATACCTCTGGAATTAAGAATAAATCCTTCAGCTTATTCTTCATGCTTTGCCAAAGAGAAGGCGAGTCAGCTTGACCAAGAAGTTCTCGAATACGCTTAGTCAACTGTTTTGCATCTTTGCGTTGCTGAAACGCTGACCACACAATCTAGATACTGATAAGCATACCAAGCAGAAAATGTCAGCAACATACACACTTACAAGCTCAGGCGCAAGCATTCCAATAATCACCCAGGTCCCCTTGCGAAAGAAGTTTTTAATCGCTCGTCTTTGTTGCGGAATATTCAGATGAATGGCGGTCCAGATGCAGAGAAGCATTGTAGTGAGGCATG
The DNA here is from genome assembly GCA_028476805.1 of Acrocalymma vagum. Classification (NCBI taxonomy): domain Eukaryota; kingdom Fungi; phylum Ascomycota; class Dothideomycetes; order Pleosporales; family Acrocalymmaceae; genus Acrocalymma; species Acrocalymma vagum. The sequence goes on from JAQGEP010000237.1 coordinate 46,056, forward strand.
TTGAGAGAATCGTCCAGGTGCCTCTATGGCGCGATTCCGGTGTCCACGTCGCAGAGCCATTTGCCGGACGCTCACCAAAGCAGACAACATGACTTATATGTTTTATTTAGGAAGTCACAACTTCATTTTCTCTGGGAAGGGGATTTTCAGGCGGGCAGGTCAAGGTTCATCTACCCAGATTTCAGCCACCGCAAGCGAAGCCACCACCGCAAGCTAAGCCACCACCGCAAGCTAAGCCACCACCACGTACGGCTGAGCTGCTAGCACCGCCAATCACCAACGAAGAATTGCTTTTTCTCGTATAGGAAATATCTAGAACAAATACGCCGAGGATGAAAAGAAGGGAGTGAAGAGCCTCCAAGCAGTAAACAAACTGGGGTGGGGCCATGAGGACATTCAATCCAGACTACCCGTCCCTGAATTCTAGTAAAGAGTTTATTCCCTTATGAAAGTGAGTTCCTCCTGCGGCTGTAGGAAGGATAAAAGGGACCAGGACGATTGGCGATGACATATATGAGTGCAGGCAATGTTGTAATCAATTGAGAGGAATATTCAATTAGAGCCTATAATTTAATATGTATTAAACACTGTACCATCACCCCTATGAAAGCCTTGTTAATAGCTATACTCGGTAAACAATACGATATAAGAATTCGATCGAGAAACCGGCACTGGAAATTACTATGAGGAATATGTATCTAAGATTAAGGATTTGCCGTACTATATACAAAAAGGAATCAAGAAGCTGATGTCAAGTGGCTGCTAGCTATGAAGTAGTCTATCGTAAACCAGGATAAAAGGCTATCATACGTGGAACTGCGGTACCCGATGTTTAAAATGAACGACCTCGGTACTCTTCGTCAGTTCTCAAAGGTATGGCGCCTGCTTCAACTAACAACTTGACAATCCCCTCGTGACCATTTGCTGATGCAGCGGATAGTGCGGTAAACTTTCCATCTCCCGCGTTGACGTTAACCCCGTGTTCAATCAGAAGCCTAACAATCTCCTCATAGCCATAACTTGATGCAGCATATAGCGCGGTGCTGAACCATCCAGCTGCCGCATTAACGTTAGCCCCGTGTTCAATCAGCAGCTTGGCAATTCGCTCGTGACCATTAGCTGATGCAATAAATAACGCGTTCCACTCTGTGTCTCCCCCTTTAACGTCAGCCCCATGTTCAATCAACAGCTTTATAACTTTCTCATGGCCGCCCTCTGATGCACCATATAGCGCACCTCCACATCCCGCGTTGGCATTAGCTCCGTGTTCAATCAGCAGCTTAACAGCCTTCTCATGGCCGCCCCGTGCAGCTTCCCGAAGTGCAGTTGTACCATGTTGAATTCCTCCGTTGACATCGGCACCTTTATTCAAGAGCAGCTGGACGACCTCATCGTGGCCTTTTTTTGACGCCACGTACAGTGCGGTATCATAGAATAAAGATTGCTCGTTGACGTCGGCGCCCTGATCTATTATGTACTTCACTGCGTTTGTCAAACCCCCAAGGGATGCGTAATACAACGCGGAAGGTGGCTGCCCTTTCCAAAAGGCCGTCCCATCCACCAATTGCTCATCTGGCCGAAAGAGACTGTAACAGTTCAAGTAGGAATTCCCGTGATGGCAGAAGAACGTCTCAATAAGACGTTGCAGTTTGTCATCCTTGCCTTCAGCTACTGCGGCGTGCTCCATCCAGTATCTGGCTGCATACTCCGCCAATGGATATCTTTTTCGGATTTCATTTATTGGAATATCTTGATCCAGATGTATCAAATATGCGAGGCAAACTTTTGCAACTGATGCTCTTGCATTGACCTCTCGAAAATATGGCGCGATATCGCTTGGAAGTCTGGCTGACATTAGGTATTCTTTAACCGAAGAATGTGCAAACTGAAGTGCTTGTGAATGATCGGTTGTGGGCACCACCGTCACGAAACTTGAAAGGTGTTGCAATATCTCGAGAGAAGGCCGCATCCGATTAGTCGGATTAAAGTATGGATCCGCTTCGGTATCGACCGCTATTGCGTCGACCACCACCCCAATCTTTAGTGGCCGATCGGAGCAAAGCAAGAACTGAAGAGTTATCATGGAGATATGGTTAGATTGGGGGGCAATATTGTGCAACACTCTAGCATACGTTTCGTGCAACGTCATTGGTAATCCTGCGAGAGCGCGTTAGAGACTCGGGTAATCGAGGCAGCCTTCTAGCGATTCGAGGCGATTCGAGCTGACATGCAGCCCATCGAAACCTAGCAACTCTTAGCATATCTAACATAGAACCAGTTAAGAATAGAATAGCCTTACATTCCGTCTGCCTTGATCGCAATCGCACACTCGCTTGATCTCTGCTGTATGTCTAGGTGATGGTGCCACCTCTTGAGATCGCCCTCTCGGATCCTGGTCCGGACGAACTCACGTATGTCCTCAGCAACAACACTGCTCTGAATGACCAGTATATCATCATGACGAGCAAACTTTAGTATTTCCCGCTTGATAGCCCATTCCGATCGACTGGTCGCTAGGAGATGGACATTTCCTTTCTCCGAGTCTAGAAGATCTCTTATCCAAGAGAGCAACCCTTCTATTGATGACCCTCTCCTGGTAATGCATTCATCAAGAGCATCTAGAACAATCCAAACCTCGTTCAATTGCTCTATACCGTCGATGAGAAGCTTGCAAAGTGATTCCGTAATCGGTTGTCGGGCTGCATTTGCGCAATCCGAAAAGAGAGAGCGTAGTTGTCGTGCGCTCCCCTCATACTTATAGCAGAGCTGGCCAACAAGAGAGCGGAGCATGCTCTCCAGAGTCCATTTACGCGAACCACGATAGTCGAGATAGAAGTAAAGTAGGGAGTAGCGCGGAACTGTTCGCTCAAGCTCTTCAATGGTAGTCGAGCTAAGAACCGTCTTCCCGCATCCAGGTATGCCATGAAGCCATAGGAATGAATTTCGTCTGTCTTTCCAGTTTTTGAAAGCATCACTTTGCAGAAACCAAACTCCTGAACCTTTGCGGCGTTTTGATAAGGCTTCGTTGTAATTCGATGATGGATCTGGTGGCGAAAGCCAAAGTTCGATCATTTCACGCCGTGGCTCCGGTTTTGACTCACTGGTAGTTTTCTCTGTATCTGGACTCGGGACAATTCCCGAATAGGGTAAATTGTTGCTCATTGAATCAAGCCAACTCCTCACGTTGTCATTTGTGGACTGTTGGAAAACACCTGGCATATTGGCTTTGGTAAGGTCTCGACGATCCCTACCACTGCTGGAGATGGTCAATGATGCAGAAAGATCCGACCGACTATCAGTAATTGAAACGCCCGTGAGGGCTATACTGGTTGCTGCGGCTGAACCATCAGATCCTAGGACAGGCAATGCCCGTAAAGCAAAATCATGCATGCATTTTCCGATATGCTTCAAGAACGAGTCATTTCCTGACTCAAACCGCACATCATCACTTTTTTTCCTCTTCCAGCTGGCCTCATACATTGAAAAAACGTGGTATCTATCTAAAATGGGCTCGTCATATATCTGGCATACCGCAGAAAGGCTATCCATGTAATCTTCAGCCGCTGCATCTCGATGAATAATCTTAATATGCTCCTTAAAGGTACTCTCTTCGGGTAAATTGCAAGGCTCTGGGCAGAAAAAAACATGTCCATCCTCGGAAAACCCGGTGCTTAGAGAAGACATGTCTTTCCCAAGCTTTGAAGGTATTGAAGAAAGGGTTATCCTGTGCACAGTCCGGAAGGTAACACGTGTAGGGTTGCAGATCCTCTGGAACATGTTGTCTGTAAGATTAACGACTGAAAAGCGAGATGTTGCGGGTTTATGAACTTACTTCCACTGTTTTTCCTTTGCACTCGCGCTGGGGAGTGTTAAACCACAATATGGGCAGACGACTACAGTGTCATCATTGCGTGGCTTTGGGGGCTTTGGGTAGTCAGCATTGAGAGCAATCGGTGTCGGTGGTGCAGCTACAGGTATCTGCTCCACGGTCGTTTCTAACGACACATCAACTTTGAACTCCAATAACTGATTGGTGGTGGCCGTAGAATGGTGCGAACGAGGTGGTAAAGGCTTTTCAATTCCTTGAGCTGAAGATGCCTCAGGATTTGTAATGGAGTATTGGATGACGCCGGCCGGAGAAGTCGTTGGCTGTGGCCGAGATAGATCCTTCTGGGAAGGTGAATGTGATGCAGTGTCTTCTTGATCAACAAGGATTTCTAACTTCTGCCGTCGCTTCTTAGCGAATTCGAATCGATGGCGACGTTTGACGTTTGTGTTGATGAGGACTTGCTGCTCGAATCGCAAAGGCTTAGGTTCCTTCTCCGGCCCCTCTGAGAGGACTGGCAATTGAATCCTTTGTTCCACGGTACTAACATCACGAGGCATATCGGAGAATCGGAGGATGAATGCCAGATGTTCGATAAGTGACGCGTAATTATCTTTGTGCTTCTTGCACGTGCGATCAACGTTGCTCAAACGCGAGACTGCGCTAGCCTGCCGGATTGCGATGCCCAAACGGACAAGGATTGAAAGTAACTAATCAACATTGAGCTTTGCTTCGTCCAAAGTAATGTCCTCGTCGCCTTGTTGGCTTGTGTTTCGTGCTTGTGGAGATGACTCGAGCCCATCTGCGAGATCTCGACACAATGTTGCCCACACTGCTAGTGTACTCAATGAGCTGATGACAACTTTCTTCGCTGTATCATCATGACGCAGGCGGATATCCAGAGAGTTTGGGGCCTTGGCGCTTGCTCCAACTCCAGCGTCCCATAGATTGAAGTCGCTCAGCCGGTTTTCAGCCCAATGAGACCTTGTAAGCTTTGGGACGTTGACACTGTCCCCTGGAACCAGACCAGCTGCAAGTAGGGATTAATAAGAGTCCATGTTATAAATATATGAGGCTGACTTTGACCTTGGGACTTCCCTGCTTCACGAGCCACACACACTCCTGGAGCCTGAGACGGCATTCTCTAGTGATTGAGCGTATGGTGATGTTGTCACTGAGCAATGACTCCGGACGAGTGTCCATGAAGATGGCAGCAGATGAATGCTGCAATTAGGACTCGGGAGGGTTACGAATGCGTTGGATGTGACGTTGGTGATGAAGAGGTCAGGGTAAGAAGGCAGCAACGAGGACATGCATCACTTGGCGTTGTCACCTGACCGGTGAAGATGAGGGGCATCTCTTAGCCTTGTCATCGACTTCTCATTTCTCACTTCTCACTTCTCACGATACGAGACCGGTTTCAATCTCGAGGCAACGCCATTCATGGATCCAGGGGACGATGATGATTCATGGGTCTGCGTCGAAGTCCTCCAAGACCAATAGCTTCGCAGCTGCTCATGCCGCCCAGCATAGCCTCTCCCAGAATCGTCCGCGTCAGGCTTTGGGAGAAGTTCGTGAAAGCGCCCAGTGGCTCAGCCTGGGAGCTTTTCTGAAAACGAATGCTCGATTGAAGAATCCTGGTCTGCTTAACCTCAAAGATGTCCGTCTACATGTCCCTTTCGGTTGTATTGGTTCATACAATGCCTAGTTGATGACCTAACACTGCATTTCAGATCATTCGCGGACATCTAGAACATGCAACAATCACCACAGTGGAAGAAAGCCTGGCACGCGAAGATGGCCAAGCTAGTGCTTCTTCACAATCCCAAAATAAAGCCTCCACGGAAAAGGGGGACCTGGAACAGTATGCACCTTCAATCACTCAGACCCTTCATACCATCTCCCACGAAGACTCAATCTTGCCCCGTGCTTGCGCGGGCCAAGAGAAAAGGTTCCGCTTACTAAATAAGCACATCTGGGCTCTGCGACTTGATGGAAAGTGGGATAAGAAAGATCGTTCGAGATACGCCATGTGGTGAGCAACGCAATCAGCAAAGCACTAGAGAATCGGGATCAAAAAGTGTTGTTTTTTGCTGCGGCATCAAACTACGGAGGCGGCCGTCATGAGCTTTTCCCGGCAAAGCATCGACAAGTCTTCTCCATCCGCGCAACTAACGAGCTCGGAAAACATGAGGACTTCAACCCTCCCTTGCCTGAAAGTGGTAGTGGGTGTTTGGAACGTTGGGAGTTGTTGTACCCACGAAAGTAAAAACCCATACGGAGATCGGTAGGACGGGAACTTCGGTAGCAACGGCTATTGCCGCTGCATTGGCCGCCATAGCCATTGGTTATATCAACATTCATGACAAAGAGCGTCCATGGGACGACATCAGGACCATCGACGGGTTTGAGAGACTGTTACACCATGGTATCTCAACGGAGCCCGAATCGCGAAAACGATTTATTACCTTGGAGAGACTAGATCGGCCGGATTGGCAAAGACACTCTGAGTCCTGTCTAACTAATGCTGTCCATGGGCGTACCTAGGTTCTAATACATCAGTCGTCAATGACTTATTCACCAAGAGGATGCTCGGTGACAGAAGCTGCCGACTCCAACTTTCCACGGAGCCGATTGCGGTTGAATGCACAAGGATCGTCTATAACCCCTCTCTTACGCCCAATTAGCTTGCAGGTGGCTGGCCCCCACCGTCCAGGAGTGATGATCATGCGGAATGCAAGCGCTGAGGCTGAAGATAAGCGCCTAACGACTGTCATTGATGACCATTATTTTGCTCTCAATAGATCCTTGGGACGACCTCGATTGCTCATTTGCTATGTTAAACCTCCGAGTCTACCCCCGCAAATGCTAACACTGGTGAATAAAGCCATTGAATGCTGTAGGTATACCTGAGGGGAGGCAGATGTCCAGAACCGCGCTCTATGGCTAAAGGATGCTGTTACAAGCATCGGAAACTTCTCAGTAATTCATTAAAGACCGCTAGGCAGACAACCATGATCCATATTTCGCAAAGCATTTTGTACCAAGGAAATCTAGCACGTGCCAAAGGTGAAAAGAACGGTTCATAAGTAGTGCGATTCAATGGAGGTCTCAGCCCAACAAACCAGCGTTTTCCTATCAAATTAGGTGGATAGAGACCAACTATGGGACCCTGGAGGTTCGTACCACTGGTAGAACTGAGTCACGTGCCATCGCACCTGACCTGTACTTAACCTCATGGATATTCTGTATTCTGTATTCTGTAACATGAACACCACAACACAGCACACTACGTACACTACATGAAACCTTGATCAACACCACGCAGATACACACTCGTTAGTCGACCGACACGATACCATCCATCATGCTATCTCAGTTGCGCAACCAGGTCGAATCATGGTGGCAAAAAACGCCCCTGCCAGCGACCACTACATGCGCTGAGACGAGGCCCAGGTTCCAGAAATGGCACCGCTTTCACAAAGGACATTGGGCTTCACTTCCACCTCACTCCTCGGACGTCGTTCATGGAAGCAGCATCGGAGGCAGAAGCGGACTCAGCCATGAGTGGGCAGGCACATTTCGTCTTGTCAGTTGGAATGTCAATGCCGATGCACCATCACCAGCATGTCGCATGTCGGCATTGCTCCAAGTCGTCGAGACAACAAGCCCTGAAATTGACATAATATTCCTCCAGGAGGTCTCCAAAGACGGGCTCACAGCATTACTGTCGAATGCTTGGATACAGCAGCGTTGGTATGTCAGCGAAGCCGACTCGTCGTCTCCCTTTGCAACGCAAAAGCAAAAACAGAAACAACTGTTTACTACGGTCACCTTGATATCGACGTCATATCTTGCCACCCATTCCATCTCACTGGGAGCCATCTGGAGGGCACCATTGCCGAGTCATTTTGAGCGCGATGCCTTATGCTGCGACTTGCTCATCAATCCATCATCTACCAGCCGCGGGCGCTCTCTCAGGATCCGGCTTATAAACGTCCACCTCGACTCGCTGCCAATCAACCCTTCGCGGAGACCACAGCAGCTCTCTCTTGTTGCCTCTTATCTCTACGCAGCTGGCTGTGGCCTAGTCGCTGGCGATTTCAATCCCGTGCTCCCTGAAGACGACACCATCATCGCTTCTACCAACGGCCTCGTAGATGCCTGGCCTTGTCTCCACCCAACTGATCCTGGATTTACTTGGGGCGTATACGACCAAGGCGAACGTCGTTTTCCACCTAACCGTTTCGATAAAGTTGCTCTGTTCAATCTCACTCCTGCAATCATGCGCGTCTTGCCTACCAGTACATGCTCATTGGCTAGCCATGGTGATAAGACTGGCAAGGGCCCAGGTTCAGACTCAGACTCGGATTCCAGAGCGTATTTCAGTGATCATTTTGGTCTTTTCTGTGAATTTGGATGGGCTGAAAATCTACCAAACGCCAAAGGTCTTTTTGCAAGCACTACATAGCTATGGTACTAAGATATTGAAAGAGGACAGGGGAAATTGAAAGAGTATAACTGATATTGAACAAGTACAGGAATTGTCCCTAAACCTTCTGCAGCAATACACCAATTTTCCTCCACTGATCATCATCACCGAACTCGCGAATCCATGTCCTCAAGCCGTCCTTCATCTCCGCGTTCATCTTGTTTGTGTCCAAAAACTCACTTTGCATATACATTACTGTGTATAGAGCGACTACGTCTTTGCAGTCATTGTGCTTCTTGGGGCCCTCACGGCGCGACTTATGATGCCAGCCTGCCATTTTGAGCTTGAGAAGCTCTTCTCTTGATAGCGAGATGCCACAGGCTTTGGGTAACGCCACCAGCCCATTCCCAATTTTGTCGAATGTTGGAAAGCTGCCCCAGCCAGCGGTGTTGATGTCGATCTCCACGAAGCGACGCCCCTGCCATAGGATATCAGGATGGGATGTGTCTGCTTTGTCATCTCGAATTGTCACGAATACATATTGTTTGTGTTTATTGCTCCAAAAGAAGGGCTCATCAGCCAACCAATCGCGGGGATTGGGCAAAGCCATTGAACAATTCTCAATAACAACATCAATATCGGCGGTACTCCGCGGTACGAATGCAAGCAATTTGCAGCAAATTCCTCCAAAAAAGTAGTACTTTCGGCCGCGATCGGTCAGCGCCTTGTGGATCGCCCTCATGCAGTCGTGCAGGTCGTCTTCTGAGGGCTGCGGCTGGTTATCATTCTCCCGAACTTGATCGTAAATCACTATATTATAATTAACAACTGCTTTTACCCCCTGACTTGCATTCCTCTCTCCGCACGTTTGCTACACTCGAACACGTTGCCCACGGTGATGTCTTCGCTCTCGGCCGAAAATGCCGTCGTAGACTTTGTACTAGAGGCGGGTGAGGACATTGTGATTGAATTTTTGGTATCTCGGTCGGATTTCTCGGCGATAACAGGAGGCGTTGCGTTGGAGAGCAGAAAAAAGGTTGTGTGTCATGGAGAGAAGAGAAGAAATTGCGTGTTTTGCGATGTTTCTACGTTACTGCCAGCTTCTTTCCTTCCTTCGGATGCGTAGCAAGGGAATCCCTCAGCAGCCGTCGCCGAAAAGTTTGAGTGTAAATCTTTCCTGCCCAGTTTGAACTCTGCCTGCCATAGTCGGCATCCTCATCAACTTCCGGAAAAGAGTTTATTTCTCAACGGTCATATCGACATTGTTCCAACCGGCCCAGCCGAGCTTTGGACGCACGATCCGTACTCTGGCGTCATAGAAGGAGATTGGATGTATGGCCGAGGAGGCGGTGATATGCGTGCAGGCGCTGTAGCAAATATCTTCGCATTGGATGCACTGCGCAGTATAGGAAAACGGCCCGCATCGAAACTCATCATCGAATCTGTGCCAGAGGGAGGACTCAACTGGTAATGGAACTATGGCGACTCATCTAGCAGGGTATACTGCCAATGCGGTGTTGATTCTGGAGCCAACTAATGAGCAGCTTGTACGAGCCAATGTAGGCGTTATATGGTTCAAAGTTGCCTCGTAGGTCGGCCAGTGCATGTGTTAAAGGCAAAGGAGGGATCAAACGCGATTGAATCTATGTGGAAAATCGTTGGCGGTCTGAAGGAATTGGAGAAAGAAATGAACGACCAGAAAAGTGGACGACTGTACTTTGAGCAACTGGACCAACCCATCAATCTCAACATTGCCATGATAGAAGGCGGAGACTGGGCCAGTTCAGTGCCAGCGTGGTGTACCATCGATTGTCGTGTGGCCCTTTTCCCAGGAGTCACCGCGCAAGAAGTAGCCAACCAAATCGAGGCTACTGTCCAAAGAGTTGCAAAGACCGATTCATTCCTCCTGGATTCTCCTCCAAAGATCACTTGGAATGGATTCTTTGCTGAGGGATACATCCTGGAACCTGGCAGTGAAGCCAAAAATGTTCTAGCAGCAGTTCATCAGCACGTCATGGGCAAAACGTTGGAAAGTGTCACCATGCCAGCATACCTTGATACTAGAATATTTGCCCTTGAGCAAAAAATCCCAGCATTGTGCTATGGACCAATTGGAGAAAGTCTACACGGGTTTGATGAGCTAGTGAGTGTGAGCAGTATTCAAAGAGTCACGGCAGCGATCGCACTCTTTATCGCTAAATGGTGTGGCTTAGAAGATGTTACATGAGTCTTATAATCTGTGCATTGATTTGTTCAATTTTGTGCCTTATATTTTAGGGTAAAGACGTTTAACCTTTGGTGCTTAGAGAGCTTAAGTCCCAGTATATGATGCCATGCTGTATTAACCCCCAATTCTTCTGCATTTGGTAATGCACGATTTCAGTGTCTTATTTACACCCCCAAGTATCTCTAATTGGATTGTTTGTGCACTTAAATTGTATTGAAGAGTATTCTTATTATAATGCTAATTAAAATACTAGAAAATGTTAAGACCAGATCAGCATTTAGTCGCTACTCTTAACATAAAACAGCCTAGCATCGATGCACATTATTATGCTCCCTGACCGTTGTGTCCGATTTCAATGCTTTAAGAATGTGCATTACGGTATAATTACCTCTAGTTTCATAGAGGAATTGAAGGCACCGATTCATCTATCTTTGAATACAATCCTATTGTCCACCCCCCCCCCCACCCCCTTCCCCAATACCGAGCTTGTTGACACGACCTGCACACTCCAGACATTACAGTCATATTATTGCCTGAATCGTGAGTGCCACATAGCATGCCCTAGCAGACCCGTGAGCCAAGATACCAGACTCCAGTTCATGAAAGAAAGATGGCTTGAGAAATTCACTTATGCGTTTCTACTGCTACCGGTATCATTGCGCTAGTCCTAGTGTAGCTAGCGCGTCAGCTACGCCCCTCGCACACTTAACCAACCTCTACCAACCTACCTATTCACATTCACAGGGTCAGGGTCCGTCTCCATCTCCCACAGCATGTCCAAAAGCGTTGAAACTCCCCCGGGCGCTTGGGACGAACCGCTTGACCCCAACTTACTTGTCAACACGGCTAGCGAACCTCGGACACCATTTGCCCTCTACGTTCGGCCAAAACCTGCTCCCACAGGAGAAGGGGGATTCGCCTGCTCTCGTTTTCGTCCCCGGTTTCCTCAGTTCTGCTTATTACCTATTGAACTACAGCATTACATCCTCTCTTTCTGTTGCAGTCCTACGCTTTTCCAACTTATGCAAGTTTCAGCCACACGCTATGAAGCAAAGAAGCTCTTCTGGTCTAATCAAAACACGTGGTACTGCGTTGATGGAGATTGGCTTAATAATGGGGCATATGCCGGCGAAACATATTATGACCCGACTTTCCTTGCTCACGTTAAGCAAGTCAACATCTGTTTCGACTATCTGGAACCCGAAACATTCACAAAGATTCCTAGTGACATGTCCAATCACTATTACTACGACGACAGATTCTTTGAGCACGCTACAGATCAGGTTATACGGGATATGGAAGACAATATCCGTCGATTTTGGCAGACGCTGAGCGACTTATGCCCTCGGATTTCACGTGTTCTTATAAGCCCGAGCTCCAAGAGATCCGATCAACGTGGCTTGCTAAAAGCTTTTCACGGAAAATTTCTTCAGCTTTGTCCTGCTCGAGCGAGCGTCTCTCTATCTCTACTACAAGGAGATGACTGGCCAAACGCCCTGAAACACAAATCTCGCAAGCAACGAAGTTTATGGCGTCTGGTCAACAATAAACAATGGAAGAAGGTGCTCGCTGACTGGACACCTTTAAGCGTTCTCCTTCCACCAAAGCCCTTCAGCGGGCTTGTAGGCGCTTTTCAAGAGCGCTTTTACAAATTTCATCGTGGTATTATGCAGTCACACGCTGCTAAGCTCCTTCTTATCAATGCTATAGAACGATATCACTTCCAAAAAGATCAGATGCCCTTTGTCTGTTACACTTGGAATTGCAATACTATGCTCAAAGCACCAGGAGACTACCTGAAGCATGCTATTGAGAATGCACATGAGAGTATATACATTTCCGCTGTAGAGAAACTAGAGGACATACATCTCAGGACTTTATTTTCCGAGCACAAAGAAAAGGTGGAACGCCTCTACGATATAAATAGCTTCAAAAGATACGAGCCCTTCGACTTGGACACCTCAGAATACGAGAAGTTCAGCAATATCTCCAATCATGCCATGTCCCCAAATTGCCACAAAAACGAAGGCGAAGACGAAGACCAAGCCATGATTTATGAGATGGAGAAGGAGGAATTGTACTGGAAGGAGTATTTCGATAAACAAATTCTGCTAGACCAACGGGACAACGATGCTAAGCGTGCGTTCATCTACCAGCTGCGGCACGATCCTTCATATGCAACCAGGTTGCCAGCAAATCAGTGCCATCTCTGGGTTGCATTCACAGTACATATCAACGAAATACGAGGTCATGATTACGACTTTCGCCGAAGCTTAGGTATCTTTCGGTATAGAAGGTATACGGATACTCGGCGCAGTAACTACTAGAAGTTAGTATTAGGTAAATCGCTGAATAAACTACCGCCAAACGTCCTGACTTGATCCATTCAAGCATCTCTTCCTCAATGACCTGGAGTTGTCTTCCTCCCCCTAGCGATTCGGAAGTTATAGATTTATCTGAGCTCGTCAACAGCTTTAATCCTTCAGAAGTCTGATCTGCATAGCACTTAGCTCCATAATTCCCAAGTATACTTGACAAGGCTCTTTCTGCTCAATAGTGCGAAAAGAGTGCCATATGCGCGAAAAAAACCTCTCACGCTTGTTGATGATTTCAGGACCCCGTTGTACAACCACAGGGAAGTATGTTAGTACAAGACGACAGAATCAGTGACCAGTGTTAAGGAGTCTCAGGACTGGCATATATCCTGCAGGGCATGGCTTCTAAGAAACTTGTAGAAACCCTTATTCTTGACTCCTGTTTTTCCGGAAGCGTCATGCGCAACGTTGCATCAATCCGATATCTTGGCTACGATCCTAAAACCGATGCTTCGTTCCCTCCACTTCCGGGACAGAGCCTAGATTCGGAAGAAAAATCCCAAAAACTGGTCTATCGTAATTCATCGTGCAGCCTAATTGGCTAGTCAATCCGGACGGGTATGCAATTCTCATTGCATGCGGGCGTGCTAAGATTTCTGACGAGATCGAAGTCGGCGACCAAATCCATGGTGCACTGTCTTATTTTTTTACTAAAACATTTGGGCAGCGTGATATAGGATATAATTTAGTGTAATATTGTTGCGTAATGTTTCCTAGCTGATCTTGTCAAAGGTTCTTCTTCACTATCCGGCCACGCGTCAGCTCATCCAACACACCATAGTGTCGAGGTGTAGTATAATAAAGACCTAGATGTTTGAATCACCTCACAGTGGTAGCAATCGTCCTAGCCTTCCTCGTCGTCCCCCTCAGCATCTCACATTCGCAGTGCTTGACAGCATCAACAACCCAATAATCATCCCATACAACCCTAACCGCCTTGTCAGCCAACGCCTCCTTACCGCTTACCACGGATCTCAATCTACGACTTACCAAGCACCTCCGCAAAAATCATAATCAACATCATGCCCACAAACATTCTCGGCTGCTGACAAGTCGCCCTTACTCCTGCGTCTCCTGTAATCCCAATCGCAAAGCCAGCACCCAGCCCGCACATGCCGACAGCGAGGCCGGCGCCGAGATGTGTGAAGGAGGTAAAAAGGTGGGTTTGGGGTTTCAGGGAATTGGCAATCATGACGGAGATGACGAGAGAGTAGATGGCAAGGATGCCAGCCATGACTACCGGGATGGAATCTTCATTGCTGGTAAGTGATTGTAGTAAATGGAGGATGAGAGGTACTAACTCCGGACAATCATGTCTGGACGAAGGACGCCTGCTGCAGAGACGCCGATTCCAGCCTTCGCAGTTCCATATGCGGCTCCGAAAACGCCAAATATAATGGCGCACGCGCAACCCATGTTGCTGAAAAAGGGCTACATTCGAGGCAATTAGTCATCTGATAGAGACTTTGGCGAGGGCTAACTACCGCGTAAACAGGACTAGAAGAAAAAATTCCATAAGTAGAGTTCAATACAACGTTTGAAATTCGGTGGAATGCCTTACCAAACATCTGATGGATACATCTTGGTGCCTTGCAGCTACTGACAGAGTGCAGCAAGGAGCCTTATCTGACTCCCTTTTCAACTAGTTTGCTGCCTAGATTGTAGAAGAATCGGATTTTTAGGGGAGGACGCGTAATGTCTCGTATTATACGACATCTGGCGTGGCGCTTTTGAGCACGCTGCTCACGTAGAGGTGATTTCGTTGGTCCGAAAACGGTTGCCTAGATGGTAGTTACATTTCAGCCGTAGGCTTACAAGAACACAACGTTAAGCTCGTCAAGTTACAAAGGCCGCGTAGACTTGCCTACTTGAACTATGGATGCTTGAAATACGAACACGGAAATGAATAGCTTGATGATACTGGACGCGGGTGTCGAGGCGAGAGACAGGCTCCATCTCCGCATGGCGAATATTTACGTCAAACTCCTCAACTACCCACCTCCACAATTGGTATAAATAATATATAGCGTAATTTTTAGATTAAAGAGGCTTAAGCTACCTATAAATAGCTATAGCACATAACTTGTAAAATTATTATAGCAAATATATATGTGTATATAGATTTTAAAGGGTTTAAAGTTCAAGAACCCCTCAAATTTCTCGGTATGAGGTGATTCTCGACCAACAGCGAGGGACGTTACTTAAGGTATTTGTTACTGCGAGACCGACACCCTTTGCGCTGCTGGCATTGCCTGCAATTGGAGACGCCATAGAAAGAAGCAAACTCGACCAAAGCGGTAGCCGAGATTCCTGGAGTTTGCGTGAAGGATGAGCAGCTTTCAAGATCATATACGAAATTGTATAGAGTAAATTGTATTTATTGATGATACACCAAATTGAGCATAAGGAACCTAGTGCAGCGGCGCTTCTGTTTCTTTATTGTCATTGCAGAAAACGACCTTTCTTGGCAATCTCTCACCATCTCTTACACGCCTTAACGGGGTTTACAGACATGAATTTGCAAATATTTCGGCCTCCGTTGACTTCATTCGCTGCGAAGGGAGGGTCGGAGCATCAGATGCTAGTCGACTAACGAGACTCAACACGTACTGTTTATCTGGCAAATTCAGCTTTCGTGAATTTAGTCTGGGGACACGCTGAACGGCAGAAGAAGAAGAAGCCTTGTAAGCCCTTTCCACCTTCCCGTTTGAGTATACAACCTTTATACCCTGATTAGGTTTAGCGGTATAATCCATCTCGTATAGTTGACCACTCCGTGTATATAACCTCGCACTCGAACCCTAACCCTAACCCATGAACTCTTTGCTACCAAGTCCCCAGCCGCCATTATGCATACCCATATCCTTCGTCTCAGCGCTGCAGCTGCAGCCGTTGCTCTTGCTTTTGCCTATCATGCCAGCGCCTCCACCATATCCCCACAACTTGGACCGTACCCGGTCTCAATATCCAACGTCGTGCTCCAAACCGACCGCGATGATCCTCTTGCCCCTACGCCCGGGACAAAACGGCGCCTCATGCTTTCTGTCTTCCAGCCTCAAATGACGTCTTTCGCATGTCTTAATGCATCTTACATACCGTACATGCCCGCTCTTACCGCGGAAGTCATGGAAAAACAGGAACCCGGCGGTGTCCCTTTGTCTCCGATTACTGGTTTGGACCTCCATGCCCTGGATGTTGAATATTGTGCTCCGGACCGAAGCGCATCCGTTGAAGCACAGGCACGGCCAATACTCCTCTTCCAGCCTGGATACCAAGGAACTAGATACTGGTATCAGCTCAGCCTCGCTGCTATCGCGAGCTCCGGGTACACGGTTATTAGCATGGACAGCACGTACGAGGCGCCCATGATCGAATTCCCAGACGGTGAGAAGGTCGTGAATAATACGGGGGTTTCTGACAGTGGCCTTGGACCAAACGACGCTCTCCCAGTTCGCGTGGCGGATTTTTCGTCCGTGATTGATGGGCTGGAAAGCGGTGCATTGCAAATTCCAATTCAAGGTCTATCAAAAGATGGGAAACTATATGAAGGAGTCGGAGTCTTTGGCCACTCTATCGGCGGCGCATCCGCGCTCTCTGCTGCATCCACCGATCACCGTATATCCACCGCTATCGACTGGGACGGTCAAATCTTCTCCTCCCAAATAAACATTTCCATCTCCATCCCCACTTTTTTCTTCGGCCGCGAGACGCCATTACCGGGTCACCTCGAAGGTTGGGAGTACGCGTGGGACAATCTTCTCCGAGGAAAGAAAGCCTGGGTTGCAGTGAATGGGACGCAGCATTTGAGTTTTACGGATTTGCCAATTGTATTCGATGTCGAGGGCTTGAGACAGGGGAATAAAGAGGGTGTACAGGCCGTGGGAGGTGTTATTGCTCCGTCGAGGCAGAGGGAGGTGTGAGCGGTCTCTAGTAACTGGATTCCAGCTATCTAGTCCAGATGCTATTTACAACCAAGATAAGAAGAAAAGAAGAGAGAATTAGGTGCT